>VDFB02272268.1:0-124679 GCA_007258455.2 Sequoia sempervirens
AGATTAGGAAAGGCAAAGGAGTTTAAAAGCATGGCAGCATCAGGGACCGCCCACGTGCATACTATTATTTCTTGTTTTGGCCAGTTCTGCAAATCCTTTGCACATCAACACATTATCCAATGCACAATCAATTGAAAATATTTAGAATTATAAATGCCTATAAACTATTATTACCTGCATGCTTTGAATGCAACCTTCAACACCTGATTTGCTGATTGCTTTGAGTTCCACTCTTCTCAATCTTTCCATGCGCTCCAAATTTTCTATACCCGCCTCCTCCCACCTTGTATGTGATTTCAGTGTCTCTAGTGCTCTGCAATGTTCCAAACCATGTATTTTATTAACTCTGTAGCAGCCTTTCAGTTTAAATTCTTGGAGAAAAGTTAATTGTGGAAAACTGGGAAGGGCATCCAACTTGGACCTGCCTTCCAAAACTATGCTCTCAAGTATATTTGGTAGGACTTCTACATCCTTTAGATGGCTATTATCAACAAGTGAGAGACTCTGGAGGCTGGGATAATAGTCTTCAGAGATGGAGATCTTGAACACTTCAGTTGACCTTAGCTCTATCTGCTTCAAACAAGTAAACAACCCTTCCCCAAGATCCAATTCAGTGATTGGGCAATAACTTATAGATAGTGTTCGAAGATTAATTAGTCGCCTGACTGATTTCGTTAAGCATTTCACTCCCAGACCATGTATCGATAAATTCATTAAGAGATAAAGGTGTCCCAGTGAATCAAGTAAACATTCCAACTTGGGACAACTACCAATTTCAAGAGAAGTCAAGGAAGACAAATCTCCAATAGATGTTGGCAGGCTTGTCAACAATGTACTGTTTGTGATCCACATCCTTTGCAACTTGCTCAGTTGACTGATGTTCATTGGTACCTCCCTTAACCTCTGTATACCACAAATGAGCTCTATCAAGGAGACCTGATTTGTAATGTGACGAGGCAACTCTTCCAATTGGTCACAACCCTGGATATCCAAATACTCTATCTTTGTCATGTTTTCCATAATGTCTAACTCCAAGGTGAGGTTAGAACATCCATGTAAGGAGAGATGTTGGAGGAGTGTGAGCTCCTTAAAAGAGACTGGCAATGTCCTCAATGCCTTGAAATTGGACAAAGCAAGATGACTCAGGTTTCTCAAATCACCAAAACTGTTGGGGAATGATGATACCTTTGAACCATCTAACTCCAGGTACTCTAACGATTGAAGAAGAGAAAATTCATCTGGCAGTCTCCCCATCTTGCTCCTATTTCTCACTACTAGATATTTTTCAAATGCCTGAGACATCCTATTGACTTTGGAAACCCTTAAAATTCTGAGCACCCATAAATAACTAGCTCTCTTAATTGCATAGGAGCTTGCAATAAATTCTTAAATGAGATCAACAAAACCCAAACAATAATAAAAATATGTAATTAAAGCTTTTAAAAGTAGCTTAAATAAAAGGAGGATACTTACATTGCTGTCAGTCTCCCATAGTTCTTCTAAGTGATGTTCCCCTCTCCATTTTTCATAGAGTTCTAAGACCCTCAAATTTTTGAATGAACTCAATGACTAAAGATTTCTTTGCTCAATACCATGCCAGCGAAGCCATACCATCTCTCTTGATAGATCATCGATTAGTTGATTATAATAATTTCCCCTAACATGAAAAATTTGTAATCAAAGTGAAGAGGGTTCCAAGATATAATTTTCTCTACTTGCCTTAACTACAAGCTTTCCATCCTCAGAACATCGAAGAAACTCCTCATTCTCGCTTGTAGATTCAGCTACTGTGGCCATTATTCCTCGAATTTTGATTCGCTTTTAAATACAAACAAAAATAAAATCAAATATTTATGGAAACATTAAACTTCATGGAAACAAGAATCAAATAAATACGACTAGACAAAGAAAAGTATTAATCTTACATGTACTTCATTATCAACATTAATAATCTGCTGAGGAGACCAGAGACAGTAGGGTGACTTGTAATTTGCGATTTCTCTACCCAAATTGCGTAAGTGGTCATGCATTCTTATGAGGTCACCATTGAGCTCAACGAGACACTTATTTAAAAGTCGTTCCCAACTATGCTGACCATTCCATCCTGATTCGTCCCAAGCTGCAATGGCTGAAGTTGTTTTCTCTCCAATAAAGAAACAAGCAATATCTAAGAATATCTGCTTCTCCTAATCATCTAGGGCATCGTAACTGACTTTTAATCTCTCTTTGATATCTTTGGGTAAAACTCTAGAGATCTTGTTCAATTGAATTTTCCAATAATCTTTGTTCGAGATACCATATAACTGTGCTCCAAAAACTTTTAGAGACAAAGGTAATCCATGACAAACATTTAGAAACTTTTCAACCAAATATTCAAATGGTTGGTGTGGAGAGGGCTATAAGAAACCATGCCAACAAAAGAATTGTTTGGCATGAGGTCGATCCAATGCTTTCATTTTATAATTGGATGAGATACCCCAACATCGAAGAACTTCAAATTCTCTTGAAGTCACTAAAATCAAACTACTCCATCCAAGACTGTCCTTCTTGGGCACTAGAGAATTCAATTGCTCTACATTATCCACATCATCTAGAATGATAAGCACTCGAATAGATCCCAAACAACTAGCAAGAATCCCCTTCCCTTCTTCTATATTGTCAATTGATACCCCTTGGAGACCAAGATCCTCTAAAAGCTTATTCTATTTTTTATGCAATTTACTTTTAGAAGCAGCATCTCTAACATCTAATAGAAAATTAGATTTGTCCATAATTTTATATTTATTATTTTATAGCTGTTTTGCAAAAGTGGTCTTCCTAGTACCACCCATACCCCATATTCCTACAATTTGCACATTGTCATGACTCTCTCCAGATTGAAGTGTTGTCCTTTCAATATCTATTAGAGTTTCATCTAGACCAATTGGATGGTTGGCAACCACAAATGGCACATTTTTTACTACTTTCAAAGCAGAGCCAACAATTTTCTTCATCAGGGTCCGCTCATCACTAAACATATATAACAACAGCAAAACGAAATAGAACAAGAGCTGCAGAGCAACGAAGTTCCTGCCAAAGTGTGCAAGAACGGTTTTGCTATTATTGTGTCTGCAATGTTTGTTTTGATTTTAATAGCTACCTCTATCCATCATGAGCTATTTGTTGACATACACGAGGATCCATAGTCTAAATGAGATTTGAAGAACCAAAATATCAAATGCATGATGATGGATTCCAAATACAACATGAATTTAAGCTATGTGATGATTTGTCACAGTCTGATTGCCTTATCAACTCTATTCTAGCTTGATTGGCTTTGTTAGCTATGTAATAGCCACACTTTGATGTACAGAGTAAAGAAGCATGATGATGGATTCCAAATACAACATGAATTTAAGCTATGTGATGATTTGTCACAGTCTGATTGCCTTATCAACTCTATTCTAGCTTTATTGGCTTTGTTAGCTATGTAATAGCCACACTTTGATGTACAGAGTAAAGAAGCATTGTTGTACTGTCGTTGCTGTACATTTTCCTTCTGAAAGTTATTGGATGCCATCCTTGTATCATATAAACTTGCATAGCAGCCAAAAGTCTTTTTGGAAAAAAATTTGGTAAACCAAAAGTATAGAATGTCATCCTTGTATCATATAAACTTGCATAGCAGCAAAAGTCTTTTGGTAAAAAAACTGGTAAACCAAAAGTATAGAATTTAATTAGGGAAAAAATGGATTTTAAAAAATTGCAGAAGGAGAAAAACCTGCTGTCCTTTAAATTTAAAGACATTCAATAGCTCATGAATTGTGTAATATATAGGCATTCAATAGCTCATGAACTGTGTAATATAGACTTAAGTCATGTATGTGCTGATTACATTGCATTACAGATGCATATCATATAGTTCATAAATAATAGCTAGATGCTAATAGTTTTCAATTATTCAATTACAATCTACTTTGTAGACAGTCAACCTACAAACTGTGTATAAAGCTCTAAATTAGATGTTTCTTTTCTCGTTTCAAAGGTAGAAAGATGATTACTGCTTAGGACTTGTACAATGTACTAAGCGCAGTGGTACCGCTGTATGAGGCAATGATTCTGGCATACGGCTGTGTCAAATGGTGGAAGATTTTTAGTCCTGATCAGTGCTCTGGAATTGACCGTTTTGTGGCCATTTTTGTAGTCCCCCTGCTTTCTTTTCATTTTATCTCCACTAACAATATATATGCCATGAATTGTAGATTCATTGCTGCAGATTCCTTGCAGAAGGGTATTGTATTGTAGGTGTTGGGCATTTGGACACAGTTTTCAAAGAGGGGGAGCTTGGAATGGATGATTACTTTGTTTGCCTTGTCTACACTGCTGAATACACTGGTTATGGGGATTCCTCTGCTCAAGGGCATGTATGGGGATTTCTCTGGTAGCTTAATGGTGCAGTTAGTGATTTTGTAGAGCGTTATCTGGTACACCCTCGTCATGGTGTTGTTGAGTACAGAGTAGCTAAAATACTCATAATGGAGTAGTTTCCTAAATTTGGTGCTGAAATTACTACGCTAAAGGTGGACTCTGATATTGTTTCTTTAAATAGTTTATCCAACACATTTGACCTCTCAGCAAGGGCTGCCTGAGCTTGATTTGCCTTCTCCCTTGCCACCTCAGCAATGGCTAAAGTCTTGCTGATCGCACCCTTTGATTCTGTTACCACAGTTGAAACAATTCCATTAGCAGCATTTCATAGTTTTTTTTCCACCTGTTGAGTTACTTCTGCAGCAGAAGTTTCTGCAGCCGACAACCTTAACTTGGCTTCCTCTACAATATGGGCAGTGGCTTCCTGGATAGCAATTTCTGCAAACCTCTCAACTTGTACAGCCAAATCAATAGCATCCTGCTTTGCAAGCACCAGCTCAGATTTTATAGCCAGTTTCTCATCAAGTAGATTCTGAAGTTGTTCGTGAAAAGCAGCCTTAGCAGCTTTAAGTTCAGCTACTGCTAACTCAGTATTGCGAACCAAATTAACAGCATATTCCTGGATGTTTTCTACAGCTCTGTCTTTCTTCTTTTCTTTTTTGAAATTTGTTTGTCATTTTCTCCGAGAAAGGAATTACTGGTCTGTAGAATGCATCTTTATTCTCTAAAGAACTGAACACCCTCTTTGTTTATGGATGGAACCAGCGGTGAAAATGTTCCTGAAATTCCAACACAAATGATAATATAATTCACTTCTTAAATAGAGTATCATGTTTTAAACTATTTTGCATCAACAAATTTACAGAAATCCAATTGCAATAACAAAGTCACTTACCCCATGCTAAGTTGTTAGGCCAGTTTTTTGGCCATGAAGATGGGTATCTTGTTGGTGAAAATCATCCACCTAGCGTTGTCCACTGTTCACTAGGATATGTTCACCACACCCAGAATTGGGAGTGGTAATTTAGTGGATATCCATTCAATATTCAACAGTTGCCCTGTGGTCATGTAACATGTCTCATGGGAATTTGAGCTTGGCATATGAAAGCCCTGGTGATTTACCACTTGAACTCGTCGCATTTGACAAACAAAAAAAGATTTATATATATAGCATTCTATCCAAATATTTTTCCTCTGTAGATAAACAAATTTTCAAGCAAATTGTTAAAATTGTTGGTTTTAAAGCTGCAAAACATTGTATCTAAATTTCTTATTGTGCTTTCAGTCGGACAAATGCAAATGGTTCCTGAAACAACCTCACAAAAACACTATGTCTGAAAAGGAGAGACCAAAGCAAACTGAGACTCCAAAACAGGTAAATTCAAACCGTCCTCTATCTCTATTTATTTGATTATTTGGTACGGTCTTCATTATTATGGTTGTAATACCATTTTGGAGCATGCCTAGTGGGGCTTGAACCTTGGACATTAAAATATCTTCTCTACCTTAATACCACTGGATGAAATCAGAAGTTGGTTGTTTAAATTGAAAAATTAATACCTAGTTAATGATTGCTTAGAAGATGGCTTTTAAAGTTTGTTCTTTTACTTATAATGTTCAGGACAATGCCTCAGAAGGAGCAAATGCAGGAAGGCAGAAAGTAAGTAAACATTTTGCTACCCAACCTTGAAAACACTATTAAATCGATCCCAGATGAGGATTTCAAGCCGGACAAGGCTTCAACAAAAAGAAGAAACAAAAAGTGGACGTGGATGACATATCTGAGATAAAAGTTTCATCCCCCAAGAAGCTTCACAAAGATGACACAAAAAGAACTAAGGATAAGAGTAAGACTGCTTATAAAAAAGATGATGGAATATCAGGAGATTACTCAACTGGATCTGATTTAGGGAGCAGTGGCATTGGTGATAATTTATCTACAAAAAATGAAAATGAAAGTCTTCCTCAGCATGGTGGCAGAGGTGGAGTTGGCACAGGTGGAGGTGGGAGAGGTGCTTTTGGTAACTTTGGGGAAAGAGCACAGTTTAGAGAGGGAGGAAGCAGAAGATCTGATTAAGCGCCATGGTGGCAGGGTTACTGGGTCTGTCAGCAAGAAAATGGTTGTTAATAGGGTTTTTTTATTGGAAATAAAGTCTTTTATTCCTCTTGATCAATATCACAAGTAATTGACAATTAGTATCAAATATTTGCCACGTAAAAATGTTTTTTTCTAGGACATTTTAAGTCAGCTACCTTTTGGATGACTCTTGTTTTGATCATCAGAGTTATTTACTGGCTGATGAAGATGTTGGAGGCCGTAAATCTGAGAAAGCAAAGGAGCTAGGGTTTGTAGCTGGTGTCTTTTGACTAGTTCTGTATATTTTATATGTGATATATTTTCATTTTGAGATCATGTTAATTAACTCGCTCATCTTCTAGTAGAACACCTTTTCTTTCTGAACATGCTCTGTTTGACATGATCCATAAGTCAAAACCTACATAGTCATCTGTCAAGGAAAATGTATAGAAGAAAGACCAGAAAGATATTAAAGTTGCTGAGACAATGAGCAGTATTATGCCAGAAATTGGGGAAAAAGGCATGAATAGTTTCTCATATATCTCTTCTTTTATGACTTTTGTCTAGATGATATTTACTGTAGTGGTCCTTCCTTTAACTCTGGATTATATTGTGTTACACGGTCTTCAAAGTTACAATTTCAATTCATTAAAAATTCATTTTTGTTATATTTATTTGCATGTACTTTTGGAAATCTATTTAAAATATATTGCTAACATTTTGTCTAAGATATATTTAATCTAATAGAGCCTGACTGTTGTGTTGTAGGTTTAAAATACCCGCTTTTCAGATTTTGTCTTTTACTAGGTAATATAATTCATGTGTCACATATTGTGAGGAAGAAATGTCTAAATGAGAAAATTACCATTTTAAAAGAACAACGTTGAATTTTAATTTCCGTAGGGTGGAGACTGACAAGTAGTAACTTTAGAAGCTATTCATTTTCTTAGCTTTGTCATTTTCAGTGGGGTAAAAATTTATTCAAACTAAAACAAAAGAAGTACAAAGCATCTATTTCTTACTTTATGATTGGATTGCTGGGAACTTCATGCAGTGATAAATAAAAATCAATTTAAGGAGTTAGTGATTGGATTGCTGGGAACTTCATGCAGTGATAAATAAAAATCAATTTACGGAGTTAGTGATCGGATTGCTGGGAACTTCATGCAGTGATAAATAAAAATCAATTTAAGGAGTTAGTGATTGGATTGCTGGGAACTACATGCAGTGATAAATAAAAATCAATTTAAGGAGTTAGTGTTAGTGATCTATAAATAGGTGTGGAGACTCTACCAATCTGCTCTTCAACTGGAGATTTAATGTATACCAGCTCAATAAACATTTCCTATCACCAAAAACAAGCTAATACTTAAAGAAAATTAGTCTCATTCAGGCTTCAAAGTTTTATGCAAACAAGGTATCTAACTTACTGAAAGAGGATTGAAACCAGCAGATGCAAACATGTTATGGACTGAACACAAAGGTACACCTGGAGAAACACTTTCATGGGAAAAAACTCCATTAAGAGTGAGCTTGAAACTCCTCGATACTATATATTAGCCTTGCAACTAGAATTAATGCCTCAAGGGAATCTGAAACTCAACAACATGAACAATCAAGTTCCACGCCTACAAAATACAGAACACACATGTGCAAAGGAAGTTGGCAAAATAGGGGCAGTTGTCAAAATACTCTATAGACCTGAAAATCATCAGTAAATTAAATAAGTAAAGAATCTTCCTGAACCTCTAAGGAGAAATTTAATCATAAATATGGAGAGATTATCCGGTTAAAGGAGACACTAATACTATAGAGAAAGGCAGCAGAGAATACAAAATTTCTAAATGATTTAAAGAGTGACAACAGATATGCGGCAACCTCTGAGAACACTTGAATGAGTCTCACATTCTGATTCAATGCCAGGTAAGACATAATTTACATGTAAAGAAAAAGTTGTCTACATGCAGATACATTCCCCTAAATGTAAATAGTAAATACACACTCTCAGTTGTAACCATACTTGATTCCTAGAGAGAACAAACCACAGTTTCACAACAACAACTAAAAAAAACAACTTACAGTTTTGCCAGAATATGGGCAAATGCTGCAACAGATGTATTTTTCTCTACAACGAAATTCTTGTATTGTGTATCAATGACAACCTAAGTTACCGGATTCACTACAGGCCTCAACCCGGTTCGGGTTCGTCTTGGGTTTGCTAGCGGTGCATGCCAGCACTGTGGGTTCGCCAGGGGTGGGTGCACGAACCCTGGCGAACCCACAGTGCTGGGCACGCACCCTGTGCGTACCCAGCACGAACCCACACGTACCCAGCACGAACCCAGGCGAACCCGGGCGAACCCATGGGCCAAGTCAAAAAAAAATGGGCCCAAACATGATTAAAAAACATTTTTTTTAAAAAAAAATTTCCCCCTAACCCTAAAATGGCTAGTGGCTTTGCACAGAAGTAGTCTTTTGTGAGCGGTAGATTAATCTTGGTTTGCACAAAAAGTTTGGAGTGGCAGTATGAGGCTAGTGGCTTTGCACAGAAGTAGTCTTTTGTGATGTATAACACAGAGGGTGAATGAATACAGGAATTCTAATTTGCTAAGAGCTGCACAGAAGCTCTGTTTTTAGCATAAACAGAAGAGGAGGAGCATTCAAGCTGAAGCAGCCCTGGTTTGAAGATTTCTGTGGATGTTGTTCTAATCCGGTCAAGTGCAAAAGTTCTGCATTCAAATCCAAAGCAGAAGCTCACCTAAAAATTCTGAATAACAAGAGAATCTCTAGGCTCATTAGAGGTGAATCTAGTGGCATATTGACAGGGATAGATGAAACAGCATATATCTGATTAGTTAAAAAAATCAGAAATAAAGAGTGAGACAGATCATGTTAATGCCTATAAGTAACCTTGAATTTTGACAGAATAAGTAGTGCAATAGAGAAGAACTAGGTTAAATGACCCTTAAATACCAATTCCAAAAATGATAATTTGACAAAATTTTCAGGAAGTTCAAATAAATATAGAAATTTGGAGAACCATGAAAAACAAAGAATGCTGAGAATCAAATATTCAAAATGTAATATCTTTTTTCTAAAAATACCTTTGGTTAAGAGACCTGAGACCTGGAAAACTTGTTGGCAAGATCTGTTAGAATTGGCATTTAATATTTATCTTTGGCATTTGGCATTGATCAATGATCAAGTATCATACTATGAAATGATTTAGTTTTACAATTCTCTATATTTCTCTTATTTTTTTGTATATATAATACATATATATAGATTTATAATATATTAAATTATTAATATATATATATATATACACACGTACCCATACGTACCCAAACCCCTAAAAAATTTTGCCCATACCCACGCACGGGTTCTCGTATTAACCCCCCCAAACCCAACCGTAACTTAGATGACAACAGCAAAATATCTAGGTTGCCAAGAAATATCTTGTAGCACTGGCCTCTTCTTGTCAAGTGAACTTGGTTTTATATCTCCAGTTTTAAAAGGTTGCCTACATTACAATGGCTTTATGCCAATTGGTAGGGATCAGAAACATTGAGTGGATTTTGTGCTTCCAATATGCATGTTTCCAGAAGATTGCACCTCCTATTGATCAATTCTATTATTTTCCACAACTAACATAAGCATTCTACGAGCCATGCTTCTATTTGTTGATAATGAAATATTTCTACATGTGCTTAAAGGAAGTAGAGAACTCGCTCAACTGTCACCTGGAGCCTCTTCACTGCAGACAAAGTTGGCATTCCCTGCATGCCAGCAACTCCCTTTGAAGTTGTTAGAAGGCCCACTCCATAATTTAATAAAATTGAAGAGGCAAGGCTATTTAAGTGTAGACTAATCCCACTTGGTATACCTACTGAATAGAAGAATGCCCATTATTTTGAATAGAATTATCATATCTCACTAAGTTAAGCTTAAAAGTTTTATAAGAGCAAGATGAGAATTGTCTAATAGATAAAGATTGCGAACTTCTCCCAATATTTGCACCTGTATTCTCTCTTAAATATTAAAAGTGGCTTGCCATCAGAAATAGCAGTTCCTTCACATGACATTGATGGTGAAGTGTTCTTTTCATAACCATCATGTGTGGCTTATCAATGCTCCTATTTTAGGCAATAAGATTTGTTGGATTCCATGAGCCGTTAGCCAAGTTTCTCCTACGAGCTTCCAATGCCTCAAAGTATAAGCAATGTCTATTCATGCCTCATTGTGGTTGATTGTCATTATATCATGAATTGTCTTTGTTTGCATTGCATAGGAGCTAAATCAGGATAATTAGTATTTTTGTGATGTCTATTGACCTACTCTGCCCATTTCAGCTTTGAAGTTCGGCTAGTAAAGACAGTGGTGAATGATGTGATTAAAGCTTTGGACAGAGTGCCGTTCAAAGTTTCCAAGCACGTGGGAATGGACAGTGTGAACAATGCTCTCAATCAGGAGCTTAAATCTGAATTCAATGGAAGAGGTTGTTAAAGCTGGAATTTGGGAAATTGGTGGTAACCACAGTTGCAAAGATTCTGTACAATCAACTTTATGGTGATTTCAATGCTTCTTTCATTGTATTTAAAGTCTGTGTTATTGTTGTAGACACCACAGGTCTTACAAATTTGCAGAAGCAAATTCTTGAAGATTTAACTAAATATGATGAAAATGTGGACTGTCTTGATTAGGGCAAATCTTTGTTTGAAGGTCATTTTGGAGGAAAATGTGTGCTTCTTATTTTGGATGATGAGGGAGCTGTTGTACAATTGAATGCTTAACAAACCCTAACAATGACATGCACAAATACATTTAACGGAATGTAAATTCTGTACAGGTGTTTGGAATAGGGTATTGACATCGATCAAAAAATAAAGGAACAAAGTTTTTTTTCAATGTTATAGTAAATTAAATAAGTAAAGAATGTGTAACTGCTTTGGTAGACATGTAAGCAAAATTTTGAAGTATAGACAGGACATGTCCCATTTGAAACCCTTGAAATCCTGCGCAAGCTGAAAAATTGGCCAATCGGCTTCTGGCCTGAATGCTTTCACCTTTAAGGAATTAACATCTAAATTACTTTCAAAACCACAACACTAAAGAAAAAATGTTGTACTACAGAGGAAGAAATAAAGACCACAAAAATTGGCGTGCAATTATAAAGACTAATTCGATTCATTTTTTTTATAGGTTATTTTAATTTGTATGGCCATGCACGAACTTCGGGATTTTGGTATAAAAAGAAAGCGCCAAAAGAGCATAGAAATTGTCATCTCACCTGGCGATGAAAAACAGTCTGATAGGGCAGCTGCAAAGCAAACTGCTCGCTGGATAACAGAAGAAAAACCTATAACCACCATTGTTGCTCTGATTTTCAGTGAGCTAATGCGGCCATCTCTGCAGGTCACCCCATCCCACTGAGAGTCACAGGGCTCTGCGCCACTATTCCAGCTTGTTGACATCATACTTTCCCACAGCAACCTCATAACATTTAGGGCAAAAGCTGTATGTAAAACACAATACCCAAATAAGAGGTCTGTGCATCTTTATCGAAAGATCACAAGAAATGATGGATTTTTAGAGAGCCTACCGTCATTGTTGTTTGTGACGCCATTAACTCCAACTGTCTCCTCTCCATGCAAACAACCCAATCGCCAACTGTCGAAATCTGCAGGCGCCTCCCTCAAAACTCGTGCGGTCTCTTGCGTTGGAAGCTGCAAATGTGCCTGCGAGCCATCTGCAAAGCCAATCAGACACTGCCAAAAAATTTTGCATAAAAATTTTAGTTAAAAAACTTGCAATTTGTTCAGAGTCAGTTCAAAATATATCTATGCAAAAAAACTGCAACAATTGATTGGCTGAATAGTGAGAGTTTAATCACGGTTTAATGTCTGAGGCCTCCGCTATATTTCCCGGCAGGAACTAATAACAAGCATCACTTAACATGTAACGAAAAATAAGGAATAAAAATCATTCAACAAATGCATAAAATAATTGATATAAAAGGATAAGTGCTGGAGACAGAGTATTTTGGTACTAACTCATCATTATGAACGGTGTCACCGAAATTATATGAAACACTTTTGAGTGCATTCTTCCACTCCTGGAGCTTTTCCAAGGTGTATCTACCCTTCTTTGTATGCCGGGAAAATGCCTCAGCATAAACTCCTTTTGCATATCTGACATCATCAGGCTGAACATGATAGAAAAAAGGGACAATTTGGGTGCCCGTTTTGAGCATAAATGAAAGCTCTGCCAGGCACCATGAGGATTGTGCATAATTCTCAAAGAATATAGCTATATGAAGCAAAGCACTGTGCATTGCCTCTTCTACTTCTGTAGGGAAGAAATCCCCATATTCAGGCTCTTCTTTATCAAGAAAAACCCTCAATCCAATGCCAGTGAGGGTCTTATAGAGAGAGAGGCTGCGAGTGTGTGTTTGATATCGGAGCCACGATGATAATAAACACATCGTAGGGAAGCTTTCTCAGTGCCTTCGATGGTCAACAGCTTTGATACATTTTCCTTGTCAGCATAGACTATTCCTATGCAAAGGAACAAGAGCTGGAACTTCCCCCTACTATGCGGCCACTTCTCACCTTCTCTGGCGCGGGTGGGAGAGATGGCAATATAGATGCCAATTGCATTTGCTTAAAAGTTTCTAAAGCCTTTTCAACAAACTCATCTGATGTATATCGCTACAATTGTGGCATTCCATGTCATTGAATTTATGTGGGAACCCTCCTTCTTCCTTGTGCACTTAATCCACTTTGCTGCTTTCAAGAGATCCCTTTTAGCCTACACAATGGCACCCCATTTGATTATTAACGCATTCTTCATATCCTTCCCTCATCTCTTAAACAACTGTACCTTCATGGATGTTATGATTCCAAACATCCAAGGTTTGAATTTACTAGCATCTCTAAGTTTGACTATCCTGTTTAGTAAAGTTATGATGTCTTGAACGTAGACCTCAAAATCGATTTCATTTGCTTAGTAATCTCCTCCTAGCACCACTTTGTACTCTTAGTTCTTTTATTATGTTCTTTTGCACTCAAGGAGGTTTTAGCCATTGTTTTCATATCCAATGGATACATTTGATGAGATGTAGGGAGCCCAAATGTATATACAATCCCTTTTACAAAGAGGTCTATGTAGACCCTCCCTTCCTTTTCGACGATCCTCTTTTATGGATCATAACAATTTAAACATTCCATTACCAATTCAAGGGCCTCTATTGTTGGCAGAAACCCTCCTGTTAAATGCAACCCACTTTCTATAGCATTCTTTGAACACTGAGAAGCATTTTCCTGTTGGGCCTGTGCGATGAATTCGATATTTGAAAACCATCCTGGATGGGTGTTAGTAATTATCCCACCAACTGGTACAACTTGTGAAGCAAAATATTGAAATTCCTCTTTTGGCCTTGTTTTGGAAGTGCTCATATTTACCTGAATGTCCTACATTTTTAGTAGATATGTGCCTTGTGTGTGAGTTAGGGTTAAATTTAACTAGTTATCTTCAACAATTCATAAAACTTTCAATCTACAGTTTGGTTAAATTTACTTCAAAATAATAGACTTTTTAATTGCCAGGGGAAACACCATTATCCTGACACATGCATGCATAAAATGACAAATAGAATTTTGGTTCTCTGAAAGTACCTAATTTTGTTGATGATACGCTTGTTTTTTAGAATGCAACTGCAAAACCTTTGGTAGCTATGTTCTTTTTTCTCGAGGTTTACCTTTCTTTACAGTGCACCACAATATTGATCTTGATTCTTCAATGTCCTTACAAATTAGCAATATACCATGAGGTAGAGTGTTATGAAAGTAATTGCATGCTCGAGGTGGTGCCAAGTACGTGTGTAGTTCTCGACCTTCATTAATTTCTCGTTACAATGCATTAATTTCCCTGAATAAAGATGCAATCATGGCGGATTAGGGTTCAAATCACAAACACCTTGGTTTTTGCGTAGGGCCCACCATTAGAGAAGAAGATAGGTGTAAAAGGCTTATGTGGCATGCTTGCATGTCACTTTCATTCTTACGAGGCAAAGAATTTATAAGCAAAGCCACTTTGGATTTATGACCATTAATGATCACAAAGTTTGAATCCTCCAGTACTAGATCTTAGAAATATTACCAAGAACCAAGACTTTTACCCATCGGGTTCATGAGAACCGAGTGCAAAAAGAGAAATCAGGAACCAGGTTTGAGCGGGACCACATTGATTAAAAACATATTCGCAATAGAACCTATGGTTTCTGATCTCTGGCTAGAAAGAAAATGAAAAAGCAACCATTAGGCTAACCAGCAAAGAAAAAGGAATGCACACACCATGATGATTTATCCTGGTGACAACTCACAAGGCTTGGCTTACCGACTGGGTGGAAAACTAAAACCAGCCAAAGATACAATATCCTTAGCAACCACATCAACTCCGGGACCTCATGGGTTCAGTAAATTGATAAGACTAGGGAGAAGAGCTTGCAACACTCCAAATCTAGTAAAGATAGGGACTTAGGCAGGGACTAGGCAAGTTGAAACAAAGTCTTCCATTTTACCATTTCCTCCAAAATTAGGACACCCAAGCAAGCAAAAGCAAAGGAAAGAAAGGAAAAGTAATGGAAAAAGGGTCCACACTTTGCCAAGGAGAAAAATGGGGCGTGTTGTGAGAGCATACAATAGATGGTTTTTTAGAGAGTTCATGAGAATGTGATTGAGAATTATATTCTTACGAGAGCCAAGAGACAACTTGGTGGATGGTTTTCCAATAATTTGGTGTCTATGATTTGGGAGCTAGAGGAAAGGAGAACTTGAGAATTGATCTCAGAGCTAAACCTTTATGGGGGTCATGAAGCAACTTGGTGGAGTTCCACTTGATTCAAAAAAAATTCTTCACGGAAGGATCTTCTCATGAATGTCTATTTATATAATCAACAAGGCTTTTTATGTAAGCCTTAAGGAGGGTCCCTTGGCAAGGTGAATTATAATATTTCAAGGATACATTGTTGATTATGTAGTTACACATTGGGATGTAGTTACACTCCGGGATGTAGTTACACTCGGACAGGCAGTTATGTTTTTACAGTAACTCAACTATTAACTACATATTTTCTCCTTTTTATATCTACAAACCATTAAACATATCAATAAACTATTTACTCCTTTAGAGACTTGAATCTAGTCATGATATTTTCAACAGAACTGATTTTCAATTAGAACATCACTTGAATTTCTAATTTAATAAACCTAATCACTTGCCCTAGTTTTCAATCCAAATTTCATGGTCAAATTTGAACATTTAAATGGTGACTAGGTTCATACATTTTGTAATTATAGATTACAAGAAGTTGAAGGGGAGTGCTTGAATAATTGATCAAAAAAATTTATACACATCCTAAATTTGGTCAGTGTAGCTATTAATACAAATAAGAGTTGGAAAAAAGGAAAGATCATACATGGATAACTTTGCAAGGATTGCAAGAATTAAAGGACATCATCAAATTTAGACAAATGGAACTTTTCCTTCCAAATCCATTATCTAATACATAAAAACCACAAAGCCACTTTATACTACATAAATAAAATATTTTTTGAGAATAAAATAGATGCAAGAAGATATTAACATGATAAAAAATGTTCAAATGCAAATCAAGAATTTGCAAGCCAAATTAAACAAGGATTTCAATTGTTTAAATAAACAAAATAGACTTAACGGAAATGGGTGAGATATTGGATGGTAGGGACATAAGTCATTTTTTCGATAGTGCGTCGAGAGTCTATAAAATTTATTTATGATAAAATTAAACACTTTAGCTACCCAAGGGAAGGTTTGCAAAGAATATCAAGAAGTTGAGAGTTTAGGACATTAAGTCTAGAGGCTTGGCAATCCATCATGTATCTACAATCTTGCAAAAGATTGGAAATTTGAAATTTTCTTTAGGCAATTGACCCAAATCACTTGCACAAACAACTACAAATTGGAATACATGAAAGTTGGTCATTCTTCAAAACTCAAAACTCCTTTAAAACATAAAAGGAGAGAAAAACAAAACTATAGGAAACATATCCTAACAAAAAAATAGGGGTTCACATTTTTCCAAAATAATAATGGGGCATGTGTGCAAGGTACAAAATATTGACAAGAACTAAGTACTCTAACCAACTAGACTATAACTAGTTATTTTCCATTCTTTGGGATTTGATTTATTTCAATATATGTAAGATACTCATATCTTATCTAAGTTAGGTGTATCTCAAAACACCTATGAAGATTTCTATCTTTTGGTTTCACCTTGGATTTGACTTTATTTTGGTGAATATACTCTCTTAGCTTTGATTTTACTATCTTGTCATATTACTTTAGGTAAATAGTTCATTTTATGTGCTAGTTGTCTCTTAGTTAGGTTTTCTTGCACATAAAGTAACATAATATCTATATTTTATGAAATAAATTGTGCATAAATTTTCTTGCACTTCAATGTTTTTTTTAAATGTTATCTATTTAAGAATATAGAGAAGCAATGATTAAGGGTTTTGCTTCTATATAATCATGATTCTTGTTTATTATAGACATATACATGCATTCATCTTATAGGTTTTAGGAGTGTTCAAGGATATCAAACAAGTGGTAACTATAGATTGAGCATTTCAACCACCTCCTTGCCCATCATGAATAAGGGTGGCTTAAGTGATGTAATTATTACTATTAAGTGAAAAAATAAATTTTAATATTTTGTAAATTTGACTGTATGTTCTATTTAATTACGCTGAAGGCGTCCCCATGCTTAGATTTTGTGAGCCCTTTTTATTTCCGATAGTGCAAATTGGTCAAGAGGCAATGGACTACGATGAAATACATCCCAGCAGTTCATCATTTTTCCCAGGTGTTTTCCCTGCTCCTCCAAACTCTGCCTCGTTAGTATTGACCTTTCACTTCTCCACTTGTGTGAGATGGTTGGGCATTTATTGAGTTTGTCGTGGGCTTTATTGTTGCCGATTGTTGAGTCCGTAGTTAGGGTTTATTAAATATCTGTTGTGACAACATCAAAGCATTTCAATTCTTTGTTTTTAGCACTTGTTGAAAGGGATTTTACTCTACAAGATTTGTATCAAATGGCACGCACAAAGTAGATGACAAGGAAGTTAATAGGAGGGAAGGCCCCTTGCAAGCAGCTGGCAACCAAGGTGGTGAGAAAGAGTGCCCTTGCTGCAAGTGGAGTGAAGAAGCCTCATTGCTTCAAGCCCAGAACTATTGCTCTTGGGGGGATCCGTAAATACCAAAAGAGCACAGAGTTGCTCATAAGGAAGTTTCCATTCTAGAGGCTCATCGGAGAGATTGCACATGATTTCAAAACGGATCTATGCTTCCAGAGCTCAGTCGTTTAGGCTGTAGTCACCGACTTTCTATTCACGCCACCTGGCAGTCAAGCTGCCCCTGGCAATATTGTTGTAGAGGAGGCTCCCATAATTGAAACCTTAGAAAGTGTGGGAGGAATGGATGCGAACAATAGGAAGAATAAGGAATTTGAGAGTGAGGAATTGAAGAGTGATGATGCATAGATGGAGGTTGAGGATCGATTTGTTAAAGCCGAGGAAAAAACTGTCTTAGCCGCCAATGGGTAGACTAATGGTGCGTATTAATGTGTTAAGGGAATTGTGGACTTTGTTTGCTATTCTTTTAATATTTTTTTTAATTTTGTTGTTTATGCATTGATCACCAATTGGAAATGAATGTTGTTTACCATTTTCCACCATCATGAAGTAGACTTTTGAGATAATTTATATCTTAAACATATATTTGGATGCAATTGTGTTCACTCCACTTTAATATACTGATACACTATGTATGTAAGGGTTAGGGGAAGGAAATAGGCATTGTGTTGGTTTTCCAATTTTGGGAGTTTGTTGTTTTTTTCTATTGGCATCAAATTTCATGTTTTCTCATTGATATCCAATCAAAATAAGTATTGTTTAAGATTTGCTTCATGTTGAAAAATGGATTTTCCAAAATATAAACAAATTTCTTGCTTTCTCATTGTTTTCCAAACAGAATAAGTTTTATATACGATTTTCCACATGCTGGGAGTAATGGATTTACAAAAATAAGAAAACTTGTCATAGATTTTTGAGGATATCTCAACAATTTTCACTTTTGAAACATCTATTTGGGAGTTGTGCTTAATCCACTTTAATATATAACCAAACACATCACATATAATGGTTTAATGAAATGGGGACTAGTTTTCCAATTTTTAGGAATTTTGTTGTTTTCTCATTGATTTCCAGTGATATTTTTTTAAGACTATTTGCACAGATTTTCATTTTTTGAAACATCTATTTGGATGTGATTGTTTAATCCTACGTTAACACACTGAAACATAGTTTATATGAGGGATTAAGGAATTTAGGGTATGCTTACTATTTTTGGGAAACATGTTGCTTTTGCATTGATTTCCAATCATTAATAGATTTTTTTTACTATATTTGCTAGATATTGGGAGAATTTTTTTGGCAAAACAAAAAAATGAGATTATTTCCATGAGTTGTTATTTGTGAGATGTATTTTTGGATGGAACTTGTTCAGTCCTTTATAATGGTGTAGTGAATTAGAGATTTGTTTTCTCTTTTCAGAAAATTTCTTGTTTTATCATGTACTTTCAACTAGAATCAGTGTTGTTTACCATATACAACATATTTGGAGGAAATTTATTTGCTAAAATATATTAAGCTTCTCAATTTCTAATAGAATAAGCTTCTCAATGCCACGTGTATTCCCCAAAGAATTTTTGAATATTACCAAATCATTATGATGCAAAGAAAGTGAAAGATGAAGTTGTAACCGACAATTCTTGAGATCCTCATCAGAAAGAGAGAGATTTGGAATGTAGATGTAACTGTTTTCCAAGAAATAATTATGAGAAAGATACAGGTATGAAACTGTAGGGATCACTGGTGAAATTATAAATATGTAAATATGAAAACAGAGGGGATCTTTTTGTTGTTTCGTGAGTCTCTTTGAGGGATATGGGTGTAGTGATTAGGTCCTTTGGGTTTGATTTTCAGTCTATCTGGGAGATTGAGATGAAGAAAATAAAAATTCTATAGTTTTGATTACTTGTTGTTGATGTTTTGATTAAATAGGGGGGGAATGGAATCATCCGATTTTAACAAGCATAGAACTCAATATTGGGAAAATCAAGTTCAAGGCAATTGATTTAGGTGGCCATTAGATTGCTAAGGAGAGTTTGGAAAGATTACTATGCCAAGGTAGGGAGTAGTTAATTGGGTTTGTTTTTGTTTACAACAATCGGTGGTCATAAACATGTTTTGTTTTTGGTTTGCATCATATTTTGTAAAGATTAATTTTAGTTGTAAACATCCTATTAAATTAACATGATTTTTTGCATTAGAAACTTATATGCTTAGGTTCTTTACTGATCTATATAGGTACACAGGTGCAACGTTGATCCTTAATACTCCTTATAGTCTTCAAGGTGGAATGCACAAATATCTCTACTCTATGGCTAGAGATCTTGAGTTGTCTCCCTTATTAGGCTTTTTGTTTTACAATGATTGTTGATTACACTACTTCTATATATAGGTAATATAATCATGACACATTTTAACACATTTAATCATTGTTCTATTGCATCTATTGTCCTAATATAGTTATGCAGCTTTGAAGGAGGGCCTACAAATCAAATGTGGAAATCAAGGAAGAGATTGGATACTCAAAATATGAAGATCTGCATAATCTCAAGGGTTTAGAATTTTTGTCACGCATTTTCAATCATTTTTCATCTTTTTTGGGTGGAAATTTGATGGGGTTTTGTCTTGTTGCAGGTGTATGAACCTTAAATCTGCATTTGCTCAAAAAAAAAATCCCTTAGCATTGTTAGTGAACCAAAGGAAACAAAAGATTCGCTATAAGATTCATTTGAACACAAGAATAGTGGAAAAGATGCAAAAAACAAGCAATACATAAGGAAACATTATTTGAGTGATCAAACCAGCATCGTATAGTGGATTGGTGCTTCTTCAATGTGGAAAGAATCCCTTTCCCAATCCTTTGCTAAGCTCCATGATGAAGATGATATGAAATGCTATGAAGATATGATATGGATTCAACTGAAAATGATGCATTTGTGCATGAGATCGTGGAGGCCTTATACAATAGAGAAGCTCTCTATTTATAGCCAAGAAGGATAAAAGAATGCCAAAAATGGAGGATGTGGGACTAAAGATCCACCAATGAGAAGAGGCCACTTGTCAACTTGTGATAGGCATGAGGAATGAGCATATTTTGGTCCATATGCCAAAGAGGGGGAGATTCAAATTTGAATTTGAGAGTTAAATGTTGAGTTTGACCTTTGCAAAGGGACATGTAAGAGACATGTAAAACCTCTTAAATGCTTTGTTGGATGTACATGTCAACTTGGGGGAGATTCAAATTTGGAGAATATTCCTCAAAGATGCCATGTTGAAAGAAAATGATGAATTAATAAATCAATAAATTGATTTATTTGTGTAAGTGGGAAAAGCTAGAGGATGTGATGGGTGATTAGATTATATTTAATTAGGATTAGATTAACTTAGATGATGATTAAATGCTTTTGACCCATTTGACTTAAATATTTGGATTTAAATTAAATCAAGGGGAGATGAAAGGTGATTTCAAATTTAATTAAATAAAAGTTTGATTTATTTAATTAAATGGATGATGATAGGCTTAAATTAAATAAAGTTAATTTATTTAATTTGAATTGATGACCTTAGGAGATTAATCAATTAAACTTGGTTTATTTAATTGATGAGTGAATATGAATTGGTTAAATATGCATGATGTCAATTTGACGTGTTTACATTTTGCCCCTCTTTGAAGCAATGTACTTGTGTTGGTTCAAAGAATAAACTTTCCATGATCAAAATTCAATTTTTTTAATTTTTTTGGATGCCTAAGTGGAAAGAAGTACACTAGTACATTGCTCCCTCGAGAGATTGAGCGAAAAGATTCGATTTGAGGGTTGATCTCGCGATAAAGAGGTTCAAGATAAACATATGGATGGTTATGGATGATGATGCAAATGAGATGGTTTTAAGATGCTTAGAATAACCAATCTATATTACCCTAAACAACTTAAATGATGATGAAATGCATGTGAGATGGATGAGATGGATGATGCGTATATGATTGTGCAATGGATGTTTTATGCAAATGCTTAGACTAGCATATCTATATTATGATTATGATGCAAATGTAATGCATGTGAAATGATTGTTGTTTCTTATTATGTATGATATGAATGATATGTGGTATGCTGATGGTTTGTGGATGCAGGATGGATGCATGATGGATGCATTGGTGATGTTATGTTAGCGCATGACAAGAGGATCCAACAAGTCCATGATCTGATGAGACTTTATTAGAGATGATGATGATGATAGATGATGTTTCACTTATCAAGGATTGGGATTTTAAAAGGGCTACTTACCTTATGTTTGATAAAACATATAGATATGATGCATCAAGGTATAAAGAACCAGGATGGTGTTGTACCTAGTGCGATGGAATTTGACTTGACAAACAAATAGGAGTATTCTTGTTCACACTTGACATACAGAAACCTTGCTAGGACGTACCTAACAAAGCAAGTATTCGCCAAGTTATATTAAAAGAATGTCCAACAGGCACAATAGACAAAATATAATGAGCATTGCCACATTCCTATCTCTCTAAATCCTTCGTTTGGATATCATCGAGAGGTTCTTGGAATGACTATAATAAATCAAAAGAAAAGATCAAGTACGCAAACAAGCCAATGTTCTTCATACCTTGAGCCGAAGGGATGTGTTTTGATAGGATAAGAATCCAAGTGATATCCAAAATGATGCCCATTGTCGAAACGATATATCCTAGGACATGCATTGTATAGGATGATGATGGTTTGATAAGTTGAGTGATAGGCTATTGATATAAGGTTGATTGACATGTTTGTGATTGATCAAGAGTGTGATTTTGCATTTAACAATTTGTTTCTTCGATTTTGATTTTGTGTTTGAAATTTGCTTTTGCTAATTGTTGTGATTGTTTCTGTTTATGTTGCCAAAGGATGAAGGTGATGATCATTTTATTATGGATGATTGATTATTTTGAGTGAGAGTGAGATGAGATGGATGGATTTTTTTTCAAATATTTGGATTTTTTGATATTTTTGGGATGTTTTGAGGCTGTTTTTGGTATTTTCAAATGTTTTGGGGTTTTATGAGATTTTATGATTTTTTTTGGATTTTGTGTTTTTTTGAATGTTTTTAGATTTTGATGTGTTTTGGATGTTTTAAAGCTTTTCACACAATTTTGACAACTTGGATATGGATATGTGTGATGATATCAGTGCTCTGTTTGGGATTTTGTTGAAGACCAAGCTAAGGTTGACTAATCGAATTGATGGATTGATGATGATGATAACATTGTTGAGGATACACAACAATGCAAGGATTTGATTGATTAGGATTGATGATGAAAACATTGTTGAAGATGCACAACAATGCAAGGATAGTGTTAAGAAACACAATGATCAGGAAGGATATCCCAAGATTATGGATTGATTGGATTCGATTGATCAAGATTATTGAAGCTTGGTTTGGAACAAAAAATGTTTGGATGATTTGATGTAACATTTGAAGTGCAACTTAGATGCAACTGATAGTGATTACTTGGATTGATGTTCGGTGAAAGATGAAGACTGATAAGGAATGTCTTCTCGTCAAAATATGCCATGGGCTAGTGTTTTGAATTTTTGTTCACAAGTGGTGGACCAATTTTATTTCACATTTGCCAATGTTCAGATCACCACATAATTTGGAGGATATATATCAAGATTTAGTCTCGAAGCAAGATGCAAATACCTGCCCCCAATGTCTAGCAATGTATGGAATGTCATGGATGAATTCCTAGATAGGTGTATGGATGGATGGATATGGTAAGCATGCAAAGGATGCAAGGATTATCTTGCGATAAGATAAGGTATTCAGATAAATAATGCTCATTGGATAATGCTTCATGGCTCAGATAACACTGGGTAGGATAGGATCAATGAAAATGACCCATGTGAAGATGTTTACTATAAGCAAGTGTAAAGTGTACCCCAAACTTTGTCAAGATCAAGATAACTCAGACTATGTATGCAGGTGGAAAAATGGATTGGATAAATGGTTCATGTATGAATGAATTTATTATGGTCAAGATGGATGGGTTGCTAGATTTATTATGGATGAGATAAGATGCTTTCACCTGAACAGGCGCACGTAGATGTTTGATTCCACACATGACACTTGTTTGCCAGGTTTTCATCATGGTATTTCCCAAGGTGCCACGAAGTGGTTTTCACTGGAGGACAATTTTTTTCTTTACTATTTTCAATCATTTTTCTAATTTTTTTAGATTTTCATATTTTTAAATTATTTTTTTTGTTTTTGGTTTTTTTGAAAGATTTTAAGCTCATGTTGAACCACTTGGTGGTGTTGATGTAGATGCTTCTGCCATGATGTGCCATTGATAGCCTGCTTGAAGAAGCTGCTTTGCCAAGATATGTGCACTTGAATACAACTTTTGAGATTCCTGATCGACTTTGTTGATATTGGAGTTAACTCTATCTCTATGTGCACCTCGCAATAGAGTGCCTTCTCAATCCTTATGATGAAGGGCCATTCCCAACACATGGTCCATGTGAGATTTGGAAATTATGCCTGGAGGCATGGATGGAGTGTGTTTAGGGATAAGAGATGAATTGGTTGACAGTTTGGAACATTTGACTCTCCAAACTTGGGAAGATGAGTAATGATGGGTTGATACGGAAGTGTGTGTGGAATTAGGACCAGCTGCTTGATATACTTTGTATGTCGCTTGAAAAGCCTATTTTTTCTTTTGTGGACATCTTTGATGCATACTTTTCCCTTTTTTATTTTTCTCCAGAGTTTCTTTGATTGATGGAGTTTGA
This sequence comes from Sequoia sempervirens, assembly GCA_007258455.2. Classification (NCBI taxonomy): domain Eukaryota; kingdom Viridiplantae; phylum Streptophyta; class Pinopsida; order Cupressales; family Cupressaceae; genus Sequoia; species Sequoia sempervirens. The sequence continues at coordinate 24,504 of VDFB02272268.1, forward strand.
TAGGGATGATCTTTCTTTGTATTCTTTAGTATCCATGTGTATTTGATTTGTCCATTATGCTTCTCAGCTTCTTTTTCTTTGATAGCATTCTTCGTACTTTGATTCAAATTTTTCTTTCGAAGTTGGTCCCAATTCCTGGATGGGGTGATGGGTGGAAGAAGATTCATGATGTGACTAGTTGTAGTATTGGCATTTGTTTCATCATAAGGATTCTTTGTGCTCCCTATGTTGACATTTCCTTGAGACATAGTTGCCCCCAGTATGGTGGTAGTAATACCTTTATGCTTTGATTCCTCCTATTCCAAGAGCTTTTGTTTAGAATGCATTCTCTGATAATTGACAACTGCAGATGATGTTATTTCGATTGGATGTTCTACTAACTCCGGAATATTCTATTCTATTTGATCGGTTTCCTTGAGTGGATAATGTTGGATATCCTCATCCCTGACATCCTCAGTTTGAATTTGGGATATCAATTAAACTTGGTTTATTTAATTAACGAGAAAATATGAATTAGTTAAATATGCATGATGTCAATTTGACATGTCTACAGCAGGATTCTATCGAGATGCATATGCCCATGTTACATTTGTGTCACTCTTTTGGTGGAATTTTCCTTGGAGTTGATAAATCCTTCTCTCCATGGAATGGAGGTTCACATCACAAATACATTGTCGATCCTTGTCATATGCTATGTAGTTTAGAACTTCCCCACGAAACAACTTTGATAGCACACCAGTCTTCTTCCTAGTATTATCACTACTCCAATTGCATACATCCAGGCATCCATCTTTACCTCAAATAATACTTGGAAGTTTGCTAAGGCCATTTGTGTATCAATTATTTAAAAGAAACTTGCTTACTTTTAAAGTTTAAATCCAAGTGGAAGACTTACCATTTGCTACATGATACCATGTAAAGGAGCTCTAATCTTGGAGGAGGCAATAATGATCTTCTAAATATTTTGGACAACATTTCGCAAAGAATTTGCCTCAACTCTCCACCAACAAAAACCTAATTAGACAAAATATTGTCTTGCAAATTCACATAAGAAACAATGAAAATTCAAAGCACATTATTCATCAACCTCATGAATGTTACAGGTGCGTTGCATAACCTAAATACCAGTACATAAATGGTTTCACTGTAAAATCTGAGGGAATTTGTACAACTATTCTTTATTTGGATTATATGGTTGTGTTACTAGAACATCAATGTTGCAATCTATGTAATTGTACAATGATTCACCTATTTGACAAGGTGAAACTGATAAGATAACTATATTTTGTAGTAATAATTTTCAGTTTTAGATTTTTTGTCCTATTTTAGTCATACCCCAGATTATGTTGAAGTGCATATATTAGACATTGAAAAGGATTCATGGAATCATCATTTATTTCATATAAATTAATGACTGCTAATCATGTCAACTCTGATGTATCTCCAATGTAGGTAACGTCTTCATTTATTGGGATTTTTTACATCATAATTGTCTCAAGAATGAACCTTAGAATGCATATTCTAGATCAAACTTTTTTTTAGGTGATCAACCTTTGACAGACACAATCCCCAAGATTCAATTAATGACCATGCTTGTTCTATCTTCCCAGCTTTGTCCCATTGGAATTGAGGACACTGGTTTTTTCTTTGCTGATGTCATTTTCCAACTTTGGGAGTATTTTTGATATTGGAGTGATTTCTAGATTCGATTGTGTGCAATTTTTTTGCATCAACATTTTGGATCACACTCCATGATCCATCATCAGGATGAGAGCTGAGAGCAACGTTTTGGATTTTTTTCTCTTGTAGCTCTTAGCTCTCATCCTGATGATGGATCATGGAGTGTGATCTGAAACGTTGATGCAAAAAATTCGCACACAATCGAATCCAAAAATCACTCCAATAACATTATGGATTGTGGAAACTTGATATCACTAGTATTTTTGGTACTTGGTTAGGTGCATTTATGGTAAAATGGCTACACATCCAAAGGGATGCTTTGTTCTTTATCTTTCTGGTACTAGACTGTATAATGGAAAGCATTAAGTCCCCAAACATTTCCATAACAAATGATTCAAAATTAGAAGAGAGTACAAAGAATATCATGCCCTTTAGTAAGGTTTCTGTAAATGAGTTAGATGGATAGTGTGAGTGTAAGAATGAGTTAAATAATTTAAGCATGCATCTACACTTCTAAATAAGACATAATAGCAAAGATTCAAGAAAATTTAAACTAATTTAAACACAGGAACCTCTAAAGCTGTCCTATTGCTCTCTAACTCTAAAGATTTCTTTAATCTACTTTGCTCTCAGATTTTAGAAGCTAATTAGATTATTGAAATGACACTTAGAGAATGAGAATTCAAACTAATTCTATTCCTATATGATTTAATAATGCAACTAAAATGATTCTACAACAAAGCTTCTGAGAAAGAAACTACTGTAAACTGCCATAATTAAATGAATTAAAAGGCTTGAGGGATGTTGGATGGATGCTGGATGAATGCTTGATGGATGCTGAATGCTTGAATGCTTGGAAAACCTGTAGAGTAAGATTGCACAAGTTAGGATCCATTTCCTGTAGCCAAAGTCACTGTATTTATAGCTTTCACGGCAGCACATTTGCATAGGGGTACGGGATAAAAGGTTGGGATTCAATTTGGAGAATTGAATGGCATGGGATGAGAAGATGGAGCTGATCATGGAGGATTGTTCCTCCCCATGAAAACACTGGGCAAGATGAGAGGAAAGATTGGAGGAAGAAGATGGAGAGGATTTCCTGCAGGTTTGTCCCCGAAGCTCTTCCCGTGAATGAGAGTTGAATTAATTAGATTTTAAAAATCTAATTTTATTGGTGAGTAATTAAAGGAATATGATTTATGCATCAATTTAAATAATTTTAATTTATTTAAATTTAGCAAAAGGGGAATAAATAATTTAATAAATCAAACTATAGGATTTGTTTATTAAATTAAAACAAAAGGAAAATAATAATTAAATAAAAGATTTTAGAATATCTTTATTTAATTAAGAAGAAATGTGATGAGGTAATTAAATAACACAAATTATTTTAAGTTGTGTATTTAATTTATGATAGAAGTATAAAAGAAATAATAATAATAATTAAATAAAACAAAGTTTTTAATTTTGTTTATTTAATTAAGAGAGAAATAATATGATGATAAATGATAATAATTAAAATAAAACAAATTTTTTTAATTTTGTTTATTTAATTAAAGAGAAATAGAAGAATTAATAATGAACTTAATATAAATAAATATTTCTATTTATTTACTAAGTAGATGACTTAAGATTACTAATCAACAAGTCGATTTAATTAATTAGATTCTCCGCACCATTTTTAGGTGTCTACATTTTTCCCATCTTTGAAGTGATGTGTTTACGCATTGCTTCAAAGAATGATTTTGCCTCAGCTGCTAGATTGATGAAAAGTTTAAAATATGCCCCTGATTTGCCCCAGATATTGAATTTTGAAATGATAGCGATATATGCCCCCACGGGAGATAAATTGATGAATTTCAAAATTTTTAATTTTTTTTTATGATTTTTCAATTTTTTTGAATTTTTATGATGATTTGATGATTTTTTTATACTAGATTGGATACATGCATTGATGATTATGTGATATGATATTGATGATGTATTTATTTTCTTAATGAAATGCAATGTATAATATATAAAGTGAGATGTAAATGAATGATGTATGGATGAAATGCTATATAAAATGAGATGTAAATGAATGATGTATGGATGAAATGTAATGTATGATATATAAAATGAGATGTAAATGAATGATATATGGATGAAAATGTAATGTATGATATATAAAATGAGATGTAAATGAATGATATATGGATGAAGTGTAATGTATGATATATAAAATGAGATGTAAATGAATGATATATGGATGAAAATGTAATGTATGAAATGAATGATGTATGGATGTAGTGTAATGTATGAATATGTGTCATGTGATAGATAAAATGAGATGTAAGTGTATGATATATGAATGAATAAAATGATGTATGGATATGTGATATATGATAGATAAAATGAGATGTAAAATGCCTTCTATATGTATGCAATGAATGATGATTTTGCAACTACATGATAATGACAATGTGATGAGATGTAAATGAATGTTAAATGTAATGAATGATGAAACATAACGTGTATATGATATCACGAAATGAGATGTTTATTGTGACATTTATGATGAGATGAAGAAATGATTTTATATGCATGCCATTATGAAAATTTGTATGTGTCAAGTATACTCAATCTTTAATAAGAAAAGATAACATTCTTTGCAAATGAATCTTTGTAACTTGTGTAATCAATACTCTGCAGATGTATTATTATGAATGCAATCTATGTTTACCATGTAAACCTATTTTATCAATGCAAACCTAAGTGTCATTTCAACAATCTTTTTATTTTGCTTTTGTATCATCACTGAGCTTTTAAAATGTTGAAAGTGAATACAAGCATCAATGATATGAGATAGACCAATTATGACCTAAGTATTTCTTTCATGATATTTGATATTGCAAGCGAACAAAAGCATCAAGGTATAATTAAACCGAGATGACCTAAGCATTTATTGCGTAAACAGACAAGAATTAATCATTTTCTTAAGTGAATCAGAATGTCATCCATGATACTTGGTAGAGCACTTCCCGCAACGATTCACAAAATAATAATGACTAACTCACAAACAGCAAACAAAGAAAAGTATCATTCTCCTTCCTTGCTTCTCTAGTTCAATACATCATTGAGTAGCTCCAAAGAAATGATAAGCAAATGATAAAATAAAAAGTGCAACAATTTAAATTTTACTTAGTGTATTTTCAAATCATTATTTAGATTAGATCATCAATGTTGAAATGTGTGTGCTAATGTTTGCATGATATTCTCAGACGTTTGACCAAATGATGTAATCTAAAGACCTATCCTAGGGGTCTCGGGGACTAATCAAAAATTAGTCTTGCCTACGTTATACATGCGGAGACCACATAGTTCAACTGACACAGACTCCATTTTCTGACTGATGTAGACTCTATTTTGTGTTTTCAATTTTATGGATGTTTTCACATGTATTTTCTGATTTTTTGATGTTTTTGGATTTTGATGCATCTTCTGATGTTTTTGGATTTCGATTTTCTGATGTTTTTGGATTTTGATGGATTTTTTGATGTTTTTGGATTTTGATGGATTTTATGATTTTTTGGATTTTGATGGATTTTATGATGTTTTTGGATTTTGATGGATTTTCTGATGTTTTTGGTTACTTTTCAAGTATCGTCACTTGGTGTTGTCATGTTTGATTGCCTTTCCATTTAAGCTGAAAGTCCATTGTACCAAATAACACTAGGATGTTGCCCCCAAGCTAGGGTAAAACATGATATCTTTGTTATGATATGGATAGTGATAATAATTATCCCAAATGATACATGGAAATGATATGAAAGGAAACAATCGTAACAAAACTGTACCTAATAGATAGAAGAGCTAGTGAAAATCACAAGTAGCGCCTGTTTGCTAGGTTTTCATCACTTGTTTTTATTGTGTCCCCTTTTTTTTGGGTGTTTTTATTTTTATTTTATTTTTTTCTTTTTCTGTCATCATGATGCCTGTTTGCCAAGTTTTCATCAAGACAACCTTACTAATTGTGCACTAGGTATCCTTAAGTGTAGAATCGCCTGAGATGAATGTTGTTCATGGGTTCCTCCAACATGTCTCCTTCTGGTGTAGATAGTCAGTATGCTCCTGATCCATAGACTAATATAATGACATAAGGCCCTATCCAATTAGATTCAAACTTTCCATTCTTTTCTCTATCTGCTTGATTTCTAGGGTTTTCCTGTAGGACCAAGTCTCTGATCTGGAAGACTCTAGGTTTAACCCTTTGATTATAGTTCCTAGACATTCTTTGTTGATAGGTCGTCAAATGATTGACAGCTTGCTGTCGACGTTCATCAAGTAGCTCTAATTCTTGAAGTCTAGAGATCCTATAATCTTCATCTGAAATGAGTCCCTTTAGTGAAACTCAAAGGGATGGAATTTCTACCTCGATAGGTAATATTGCCTCTGATCCATAGACAAGAGCATATGGTGTAGCTCCTGTTGGTGTTCTGATGCTAATCCTATAAGCCCAAAGGTTAAGCTAGATGTACTGTAATCATATGCCCCTACCTCATTCTGATCTTCTTGAGAATCTTTACGAATTACTTTGTTTAGGCTTGATCTGTACCTTGAGTATCGAGGTTGAAAAGTGATGTTTGATGTGGAACTTTTCACATAGCTCTTGGACGTCTTGGTTCTTGAAAGGCCTGCCATTATCTGTAATGATCGACTGGGGTATCCCATATCTACAAATAAGATAATTAAGTATGAAAGATGATATTTGCTTCCCAGTGATTGTGGTTAAGGGAACCGCCTCCACCCATTTTGTAAAATATTATGTTGCTGTGATAATGAACTTGTGTCCATTAGATGAAGATGGGTTAATTTTCCCTACCAAGTCCAATCCCCACTGACAGAAGGCCATGTAGTTGTGAATGGATGGAGCTCCTGTGCTGGTGCATGTATAAGATTGCCATGAATCTGACACTTTTGACATCTCTTGACAGAGCTTATAAAGATTCTTTATCGTATTGGTATTGATAATACCCCAATGAAGGATTTTCCTTGTTTAAGATAATCCGGCTTGAATGTGATATACAAATTCCTTCATGGACCTCATGTAAGAAGAAGCCAGTTAGTTATGTTCTAAACAACGTAAAAGAGTACCATCTAGGCCTCGACAGTAAAGGGTGTCAGCAATAATGGTATGTTTTGCGGATTGGCGTATGAAGTTGTGATTTTGGTTGCGAGAAAGATCTGGGGGTAAGATATTATCTTTTAGATAAGTATAAATGTCTCCATAAGTGATTCAGACACCTATCCAAAGGCTTGTAGTTTGATTTGGGATTTAGTATCACGAGTTTATTACTTGTTCCACAATAAATCGATAACGATCTTGTGTTTCAAGCATTTGTAGAAGAGATGCTATTGTGGCCATGGCATTTGCTGCTTTATTCTCTGATCTTGGTATCTGCTCAAATTTGATATCTATGAAGTATTTCCTTAGATCATCTACTAGTCTCTTATATAAAATCAGTGTGTCATCCTTAGTTTGGTAATCATTGTTGACTTGATAGATGATTAACTGAGAGTCTCCATACACCTGTAGTTCTGTGATTCTGCAATCAATGGCCACTTTAATTCCAAGGATTAAAGCTTCACATTCTGCCACATTGTTAGTGCAATAGAAGGTAAGCCCTATAAGATCATGGGTGTGTGCCCAAGAGGTGCTGATAAATAAAATTCCATACGATCCATGTTGTGTGTAGGATCCATGAAATTAGAGTTGCCATGGTTGTGTGTTGTAACGTTAGGATATCTGCATCAGGAAATTCCATGGTCACAGGATGACAGTCTGACAATGGAGCTTCTACTAATTGGTTGGCGATGACTTGTCCTTTGATAGCTCGCCTTGCAACATACTGAATGTCAAACTCACTGAGGAGCATGACCCACTTTGCCAACCTTCCTGTTAAAGCTGCTTTGCTCAGTAAATACTTGAGGGGATCAATTTTTGCAACGAGCTTGACAGTGTGAGTGAGCATATAGTGTCGCAATTGTTGTGTTGCAAATACTACTGCTAAGCATGATTTTTCAATGAAGGTGTAGTTTACTTCATGTCCATTGAGTGTCCTGCTGATATAGTATATTGTCTGTTCCTTTCCTTCTTTATCCTCTTGTGCTAGCAAGGCTCTTAAAGAAATATTTGTTGTTGCGATATATAGCAACAATGGCTTGTCTTCACTGGGTGGCACCAAGATTGGTGGTGTCATTAAATAATGCTTGATTTGATTGAAAGTATTCTCACACTATTCATCCCATTTAAAAGACACATTTTTATGCAAAAGATGGTTGAATGGATGACACCAATCTGCTAGTTGAGAGATGAATCTTCTGATGGACTGTAGTCAGCCTTGTAGAGATCTTAATGTACTGATATTCTTAGGAGGTGGCATTTCCACAATGGCTTTAACTTTTGCTGGATCTACTTCAATTCCTTTTGTAGAAACTATGTATCCAAGGAGTTTTGCTGATGTTACTCTAAAGGCACATTTCTTAGGATTTAATCTGACTTTAAATTTCTCCAACCTGTCAAATATTTTTGCAAGTATTTCTAGATGTCCTTCCCTGGTGTGAGATTTGGCTAAGATATCGTCCACATAGTCTTCCATGAAGGTGTGCATCATGTCATGGAAGATTGTTGTCATAGCTCACTGGTATGTAGCTCCTGCATTTTTTAACCCAAAAGGCATGATGTTCCAGCAAAAGGTGCCCCATGGACATGTAAATGTTGTCTTTTCTTAGTCTTCAGGAGCTATTTTGATTTGATTATATCCTAAAAAATCCATCCATGAGTGATAGCATTTGGTGGCCAGCTGTTAGATCTACAATCATGTCTATGTTTGGCAAGGGAAAATCATCCTTTGGACATGCTCTATTTAAATCCCAGAAATCAGTACATATTCTGATGGTGTGATCTAGTTTTGAAACAGGTACAATGTTGGATATCCATTCAGCATAATCAATAGATCTGATAAATCTAGCATCTAGTAGTTTCTTCAAATCATTTTTTACCAATAATGCAACATGTGGATGCATTTTTCTTAGTTTCTGTTTTACTGGTTTAGTGCCAGCTGGTAAAGATAAGTGATGCATAATAAGATTTATGTCTAGGCCTGGCATGTTAGAGTATGACCAAGCAAAATTGATGCATCGTTCTTTAAAGAATTTGGTAAAATCTGGCTTTTCTGTATCTGTCATGGATGCTGCTAGGTGTAGTATTCTTACTTTCTCTGTTGTGCCAATATCAATAGACTATGTGGGTTCTATCAACACTGATGATCTTTCATGGTAATGTTGTGGGAGGGTGTCAAGCCTTCCATCCTTTGGTGCCTCAATGAGGTTTTCACCATTGGATGAGTTCTTTGTTTTTACTATTTTAGGATCAAATACTGCCATAGAATGGTTTTCACCATTAGATCCATTATTTATTTCCATACTTTTGCAACTGAAAGGCTTGGCACCCTCCTGCCTAAAAGCATCGTTAAAAGAAGCATTGGTAGAACAAGTATTGGATTCTTCACAGCAAAGGTAGTTAATAGTAGCGGAGTCATTGTCAAAAATAGGGAGATTGATGGGGTATTGGGGTTCCCACTCGATAAGCTCGGGATGCAGTAAAGGCAATGAATCATTAGATGGGTTGAGGTCAGCGATTGTGAAAGCTCAGACGAAAATGTCATCTAGGTTGTTAGTGGTTATGTCGAGGCCTACGAAGGTATTTTCTTCCACCTCATTTATCTCAATCAATGTCCGTTCATCTTCACTTGAGTCATCAAATTTTTTTGTTTCAAAGACAATAGGATTAAAACTCGAGTTTTGACCCTCCTCACATTTGGGGGTATACTTTTTGATAACATCGATCTTAATATCTTCATAGGAAACATCTGATAAGTTGTCCCACTCATATTCATTTGAATCTATTTCAGAGTTTTCTCTCCTGTGAAGAATACGCTCCACAGTTTTATTGGTGAGTTCTGCTCTTGCTTCTTCTATGCATCCTAGTCCAGCTCTGCCATTTTGCTGAATTGTGAGAACTTGGATTGGTTCTGTTACACTTTGTTTCCCTCGGTCAAGAGATCCTTGTTCTGCTATATATCCTAGTCCAGTTTTATCTTTATGTTGGAGCGTGAGTGGTTGGATTGGTTCGGTTATGCCTTGTTTCCTTAACCCAAGAGGTCCCTGTCCTGAATATCCCATCTTCTCCAGAATAGTTTTTCCCTTTCCATATTGATTTGTCTCTATGATATTACTCGTGGAAGTGGAAGCTTCCTCATCCCTATAAAGCCAATTTAGTATGGCCTTATCTTCTGATTCTTCATCTAAGTTCCCAGCTTTTACAAATCTGCCATCTAATGCCATTGTAGATTGTGCTAATTTTTGGGTGGTTGTAGATGGTTGTTGATACGTTTGTAAGGAGGGTAACATCTGTGATAGATGGAAAGAGTGTCTGACACCATATTCACTTATTCCTTTGTCACTTATCTATACTTTGTTGGTGAATTGGTGTGAGAGTGAAGCTAATTGTTCTTCAACATTTGAAGGATTAGATTGTGCCACCATGATCTCTTGTGATTTTTGTTGTTTTGGAAGCCACTTTGATATGAAGCTTTGTTGTTTCTCACCATTAGATGAATCTGATGTGCTAACTTCTCTATTGTGCAGTATCAATGTATCCTGAGATGTTTTCAATGTATGACAAGCTTGGGTGTCATTATAGTCTGTTGTGATTGTTACCTCCTGTCCATTGATAGGAAGTTTCAGGCATTGATGATAGGTGGAAGGTACTGCTTGCATATCATGAATACAAGGATGTCCCAACAGTATGTTGTATGTCAGTTCCCTATCTAAGACTTGACAAACCACATTTTGGATAATAGGTCCCACTTGAATGGGTAATATGATCAATCCTTTAGAGGATCTTTCTTCCTCATCATATGCTTTGATTGTGATTTTTCTTCTTGTATCAATGGCTTCATCTGAGTATCCTAGTGCACAAATCAGCTTTACGGTACAAATATTTAAACTAGCCCCGCCATCTATCAGGACACACTTTACACGGTGTTTATGGATGAGGACTTCAATGTGAAGGGTGGAATTATGTGGATGGGTGAGTGACACATCATCATGTTTGGAAAATGAAAGGCAATGAGGTGTAGATAGATGTCCCACCATAGCTTGGAATTGACATACATCCAAATTGTTAGGTACCGTGGTTGATACAAGAGCTTGCTCAAGAACCTCTTTGTGTGATGGGGAGATCTTTAAAAGTTCCAAGATGGATATTTGCGCCGGTATTTTCTGTAATTGATCGATGAGATTATATTGATTGGGGAGAAGATCTATAGATTAGGTTGGTAATGATGCTCCTTTCAATATAACTTTGGATTGTGCCCTTGTCATGGCATTAACTGGTTGGTGCTCTTGTTTCCCTTTGAGTGTGATTACATTAATTTGGTTTTCAGATTTGTCCATATGTTGTACCAAATTTGTAGGCATAATGTCATTGTTTCGATTGATTTGATTGCATAACTCCTCATCCTCCTTGGCAACAGAAAGACAAAGGATCATTGTGTCATAAACATAACCAACATTCTTTCCTTTGCTGTTTGCGGAAGAGGATTCTCCCTTCTGATAATTGGGTAGAGGATTTTTGAATGTTGCATGATCTTTGTTTGTTTGGTGCCCCTCTACAAGTACTTTGTTTTGATCTATAAGGTCTTGTACCGCATGTTTTAACTGCCAACAATTTTCAGTCATGTGGCCTTTATTTTGATGGTAGTGACAGTAATGTGAGTCATTCCACCATGATGGTTTGACTTGAGGGTCCCAATTTCTAGCCTCTTGTACTTGAATAAGTTTTTCATCTAAAAGTTCTTTGAGGACTAATTCCAATGATTTCCCTAATGGCGTGAATTTTTGTTTATTGGATGGTTGTTGGAATGATTGGGTTTTTGTTTCTCCACTATTTTGATTATTTCCTTGATCACTACTTTGTTTGACATTAGAATCATTGTTTTGTTTGTTTGTAGTGGTTGGCATCAAGGTGAATACTGGTTTGGACGTGTGTGTATCGATCATGGTATCAGTATTCTTATTCTTTTTCCAAAATCTTGGCTTTTCGTTGTTGTTGTTAGAGGAATTGTTATTGTTTGAACCTTCAATGAAGTGTTTGATTGTTCCTCTTTGATTTTGAGCCCCTTTTTGATAACTTGTTCAAATGTAGACGGACATTGTAAGTCCAATCTGTAATTCATGTCATCCACTAGGTTATCAATGAACATCTCTATCTTCTCCTCTTCAGGAATAGATCTACGGTATTTAGCAAATAGCCTTCTCCATCGTTGGAGAAAGGAAAGAAACTTTTCACCCTTTGCTTGTTTGGTGTTGTAGAGTTCTTTTAAGGTCACCCCATGTTGGATGTTGAATGAGAAGTGCGTTATGAACCTATTGATCAGTTCTTCAAAGGATTGGATCCCTGGTTCTATTTTAAAAGATCATTCCATGCAAGTGTTTCCTAAGCTTCTTGGAAATAATCGTAGTAAGTAAGAGTCCTTGTGTGCGAACTCTATTCTCATGGCTCTAAATTCCCACACGTGATCAAATGGATCAGTTCTTCCATTGTATTTGTTGTACATCAGGTATTCACAATACCATGGAAATGGTATCATGTTAATGCTTGGGTCAAATGGATAAGGGAAAATGTCTTGTAAGGAATATCTTTTTGCTGGCCCTTGTTGGATATTTTGGAACTGCAATTGTAATTGTTGGATTTGTTTTGTCAAAGCATCTATTTTATTTGGATTTTCTATACTAGTTGGGTTAGGTGTGGTCGTTTCCTTGAGTTGATTGACATCAAAGTCTTTAGGAAGCTTAGCACCTTTGTTAGCTAATAACAGAAGATACTTTTCCATATCTTGCTCTAGCATCTTTTCCATAAATTTATGGAAATAAGGGTCTTGTTGAACTTTCTCAATTTCTTCTGTAGTTATTTCTTTCTCTTGTGAATTAGTGAGAGGATCAGTGTTGTTGTATCGTCCCCAAGGGTTTTCTTCAGCCATGGCTGCTATTCTTTCATTTTCTTCTTGTTGTTGTCTTTGATATGCTGATCGTGTGAAAATAGGCATACAAACTTTTTACTCTAGACTTTGATCTTGGATTTTTTATTCGAAAAAGTGTCATTTTTAATGAATTTTTTGATAGAACTATGTTAAAAATTTGATTTAGTTGTGTCTAGTTTCGTGATGAAAGGATGATAAAAATCCTTGATAGGGAAATTTTGACACAAAAATCTCAGATTAGTGATGATTAACAAGGACACTTTGGAAGAGATTTCAAGACCTAGGCGTAATAGTAAAGTTTTCTCTCTTTTTTGTATGATTCAAGTGTTTTGAACTATGGAAAAATGTTTTGGACTAATGAAAATCTTGTTTTCGATATGGGAAAACTGACAAACTGTCTTACTAACTCTCTATTTTTCTGACTTTCTGGAGCGCTAAAACAGTGTTACGACGCGCTAAAACAAAAACGTGAGGTGCTAAAATAGAGCTGTGATGTGCTAAAACAGAGACCCGAAGCACTAAAACAGAGCTGGGACGTGCTAGAATAGAGTCGTGAAGCGCTAAGACAGAGATGTGACGCGTTATAACAGAGATGCTAGGTGCTAAGATAGAGATGTGACGCGCTATAACAGAGATGTGACGCATTATAACAGAGATGCTAGGCACTAAGACAAAGATGTGACGTGCTATAACAGAGCTGTGAGGTGCTAAGACAGAGCCTCGACGTGCTAAAACAGAGCCATGAGGTGCTAAGACAGAAAACTATCTTACTCTATGAAACTCACTTGGTCGGGTATCGTATTGTATGGCTGGTTGTGGGATGTATTTTGGATGAATTCTTTGACTGTGATTGTGGTGTTGCCTAAGAGCCCTTCTTTGATAAAATGCTTGTGAATCTAAGGGAGCTACAACATAGTCGTCCATATAACCTCTAGAGAAATCATGATATCTATGAATAAAAGTCCTATGTTGGAGTAGAACTTTCCTGCTTTGATATAAAAATTGTTGCTTTCTCAGAAGCTGTTTATACGTAAGTGTTTTCTTTGGCTTTCTGATTCATTTGACAAGAGATTTCTTGCAAATTTGGTGGATACCCAATCTCGAATCATGAGAATTTCACAAGTGTTTTGATTTTGAAGATTTTTGTGATGATCTTATCTGAATTTAATGAAAGAAAACACAGCAAGCAAGAATAAAATGGTTGACTTTAAAATCCTAGAATGTAAATAGATAGTGTATGTTTTTAAGAATCAAGCATGATTCTTCTTAATTTTCACTGGTTTATAACAGATAAGACAATTCAGATAGATTCACTCCTAGAGACAAAAGGTCATTGTTATATACTTGAACGACCCATAGCTTGGAATTCCATCGACTCACACAGCCATGTCACCCCCTAGAGGGTGCCCATGTTTTTGTCTTTTCTAGGTGCGTACTCAGAGTGATGAAAGTGGATACTGAATCCCCTGAGAAAATAGTCCCTGGCAATTATATGGTGAGTGCTTGAGGGTAGATTCTTCCTCGCCCCTGCACCGCCGAGTATTACAATGTTTAGAAACTGACAAGCGTGCTTCTATTTCTAGGTTTTTAGATAGGGTTTCCGTTCAGAGCAGAAAATGGATAAACTCCCTCGAGAGACCTCCCAATCTTTAAAACAAAGATTTTGGGGATGGTTATCCTGCACACTTCCGTTGAAAGAGGGTTTCCCCAAATTCACTTAAATTTTTAAGTGGGTTGGAATACCATGGCTTTTGGCTATCCCCACTCAGGTCGTTCCCATAGGGTGAGTACTTTTTCCCACTATGGCAGGCCTGTCTAAAGGTTTTAATAAAAGCTTGAAAATGCATAAAGAAAAAGTGAGTCTGGTATTCTGATGCACCCAGTTAAGGGGAGAGCATAAACCTATCACCCAATCACAGCAAAGAAGTTTGTTCACTTTTAAAACCCAAAAGACAAATTAGCTAATCTATATGGAGATATTGCTCCATAAAAACATGATGTTTGATTTTAATCCCACAAGAAATTATGAAGTTTCTATCCTAGGATTGATCAATTTTTATCCATTTGCTATCCTAGGATTGATAAATTTTAACCCATTTTTTGTCGTAGGATTGATAAATTTTAACCAAAAATAGACAAAAGAACAAAATCTGGCCATGGATGCGTTGGATCTAGATTAAAAAAAAAGATTTTAAAGACAAAGAGTCGAGGTGCTGAAACAGTGGATTGACGCGCTGAAACAGTGGCGCGGCGCGCTAAAACAATTGAGTGGCGCGCTAAAACAGAAGACCGGCACGCTAAAACAGATGATGGGCATGCTAAAATAGATGACTGGCACGCTAAAATAGACTATCGGCGCGCTACAGAATCCAACCGGCATGCTACAAAAAACCACGATTCCGCGAAAACTATCATACCGATACCTGTAAGACACTTTTCACAAAAATTATGCAGAATATGGGGTCAGGCCCCACGGTGGGCGCGAAAATGTGAGTGTAAGAATGACTTAAATAATTTAAGCATGCATCTACACTTCTAAATAAAGACATAATAGCAAAGATTCAAGAAAATTTAAACTAATTTAAACACAGGAACGTCTGAAGCTGTCCCATTGCTCTCTAACTCTAAAGATTTCTTTAATCTACTTTACTCTCAGATTTTAGAAGCTAATTAGATTATTGAAATAACACTTAGAGAATGATAATTCAAACTAATTCTATTCCTATATGATTTAATAATGCAACTAAAATGATTCTACAGCAAAGCTTCTGAGAAAGAAACTACTATAAACTGCCATAATTAAATGAATTAAAAGGCTTGATGGATGTTGGATGGATGCTGGATGAATGCTTGATGGATGCTGAATGCTTGAATGCTTGGAAAACCTACAGAGTAAGATTGCACAAGTTAAGATCCATTTGCTATAGCCAAAGACCTGTTTTTATAGCTTTCACGGCAGCACATTTGCATAGGGGTACGGTATAAAAGGCTGGGATTCAATCTGGAGAATTGAATTGCATGGGATGAGAAGATGGAGTTGATCATGGAGGATTGTTCCTCCCCATGAAAACACCAGGCAAGATGAGAGGAAAGATTGGAGGAAGAAGATGGAGAGGATTTCCTGCAAGTTTGTCCCCGAAGCTCTTCCCGTGAATGAGAGTTGAATTAATTAGATTTTAAAAATCTAATTTTATTGGTGAGTAATAAAAGGAATATGATTTATGCATCAATTTAAATAATTTTAATTTATTTAAATTTAGCAAAAGGGGAATAAATAATTTAATAAATCAAACTATAGGATTTGTTTATTAAATTAAAACAAAAGGAAAATGATAATTAAATAAAATATTTTAGAATATCTTTATTTAATTAAGAAGAAATGTGATGAGGTAATTAAATAACACAAATTATTTTAAGTTATGTATTTAATTTATGATAGAAGTATAAAAGAAGTAATAATAATAATAATTAAATAAAACAAAGTTTTTAATTTTGTTTATTTAATTAAGAGAAATAATATGATAAAAATGATAATAATTAAATAAAACAAAGTTTTTAATTTTGTTTATTTAATTAAAAAATAGAAGAATTAATAATGAACTTAATATAAATAAATATTTCTATTTATTTACTAAGTAGATGAATTTAAGATTAATTAATCAAATAAGTCGTATTTAATTAATTAGATTCTCCAGACCATTTTTAGGTGTCTACAGATAGTGTGGATGGATACATTAGTCGTAGACAACACCACTCTACAACAAAGTGTTGTGCTTGGCATGATGGAGGGAAAAGTTTAGGATCAAGTGTCATACTAAAAATTATGGATTGAGATTCTTAAGTTGTAGAATACATAAGATTTACGGTGTCCATCTTGAGGACCAGCTGGATGAGGATTGTAGAACTACGAACAATTATGTATTTACAATTACATATGATACAAACTAGCAGGACCTAGACTAGAACACCTCAACGACCTCTTCATTGAGACTTGGAAACATTAGATATATTGCCATTATAGACTACTGTAATGAAGGTTTTGTGTCAACTCTTCTAGGAATTTAAGTCAAACAAGCACACAACACACCATAAATTTAAATTATGTAGTGTATAACTCAGGATTACACTATATAGATGTTATGGTCATAGAGATACTAACCAACTGCCAATAATTGGAGATTAGCACTTGCTCTTAAGGTGATTGGAAGCTCTCTATGTGATAAGACTCCAGTAGTGTGGAGGGATGCGAGAAACAAGATTTCTCAAGTAGAAGCAATATCAAATTATCACAAAGATGGGCTTCTTAGTTGTCTGAAGACAAGTATAGATATTTTGGAGAAATATTGTAAGGAAAGATAAGGTGTGGAAGCAACTTTCCTAATGTCAAAACCTCAAGGAAGAATGCAAGGATACTTTTAAATTTTCAATTACATTCCAATTAAGATACACTTCTAAATGGTAACAGAAATAGAGAATATAGCATACACATATGGACACAAAATTTACGTGGGAAAAGTCCACCACACCAAGAGAAGTCACTTTGTATTACAGTAATAAAGATTACATACATAGATCAGACTTATCTTTCTGATGTCAACTTACAACAACATTCAATCATCAACCTTGCTGCAGAACATTGAAGTTCTAATACTTTTTAGAATTCAAATTCACTCTGATCATACATCGAACTATTCATCCAACTGTGCATCGAACATAGATCGTACATCCATCGAACCGAACATCATCTGAAATTCCAAAGTGTATCCATGTCATCCCTATATGTTCAACTTCCTCATAGAACTGCCGCAACAGACCAACTTCCAACGGTTCTCATTTAGCTTCTTTGATTGGTTGAAGAAACACCATGTAGGATGGTTTCCCAATCGGTCAAAAGCATTCATAATGTATTCGCATATCGGTGAGACACTAACCATGTCTCCTCAATGCCACAAAACCTGACTGTAGCTGTCGCCAAGAGTCCTCACTATCGATAAGAGGTTACACCGAGTTCAGAAAACTATCGCACAAAATTTTCCTTGTTCGCCAAGACCTCATACCGATGATCATCACTCGTATCGCTTATCACCAAGAAAATCACTATTCAATGAGACATCATACCGAAGTCCCAAAGTCACATAGACGTTAGCTTTCCATTCGGTGAGACTATCGCTACTCACCAGGACATCACACCGATGTTCACAAGTTATTCTGAAGTGTCCAATAGTCAACAAGACTTACCGCTATCGCAAAGAGGTTAAAGCGATGTTCATACCCATTAGCGAGAGAACCAACCGTCGGTGAGACTTCTTATTGAGGCTTCCATGTTACCTTGATGAGCATCGGTGAGACAAACATATGTCGCTAAGAGTTCATAGCGAAGCCTCCATGTTTCCCCAAAGACTCCAAGTGAGTACTTATCAGCAAGACTTCTCTTGTCGGTATGAGACATACCAAACATCCAAGTCTCTCCCTGAAACTACTTGTCACCAAGAGTCTCCCTGATATCCAATAAGAGTGGCTTGTCGGCCAGAGATCTCCACTCGGTAGAAGGTTACAACAAATGCCACAAGTCATAGCGACAACACCAGTCGGCAAGATATCAACAAAGTCATAGTGACTAGAACATTTCAAAAGGTATCACATCTGCTAGTTGGCTAGACACAATGAAGGTCATACCGACTTTGCTCTTCTAGAGGTTTCAACCTATGAGATTGAGGCACATATTTCCAACAATCTCCCACTTGACAAAGATCACATAGGAACCTCCAGAGCACAACAAAGCTACTGAAATTCATGGGCACTGAGGCCCATCGAATTGACACACCACCTGAACTTGTTTGTGCTCATTGGCTTCGTCAATGCATCTGCAATATTCTCTAGAGTATCCACTTTTTCTAATGATACTTTTCCATCCTCCACCATATCTCGTAGAAAATGGTACTATACATCTATATGTTTTGTCTTGGCATGGAAAGTAGGATTCTTTGCCAAATAGATAGCACTCTAACTATCACAATAAATTATTATTTTCCCTACAACAAAACCAATGTTAGAACACAAATGTCTTAACCAAATTGCTTCTTTACAGGCATGTGTTACTGTCATGTATTCTACCTCTGTAGTGGACAAAGTGACCACAGCTTGCCGCTTACTCATCCAACTCACTGCACCACCATTCAACATGAAAGTATATCTAATGGTGGATCTTCTGCTATCAATGTCCCCTACCCAATCAGAATCCACATAGCCTCAAATGTTGAGAGTCCTTTGTGATTCAACCAAGTTACCATGGTAACAAAAAGCATATTCTAAAGTTCCCTTCAAATATCTGAATACTCTTTTCATAGCATCCCAATGTGTCCTTCCAGGATTAGCCATAAACCGACTAAGTACTCCCACTACTTGGGCAATGTTTGGCCTTGTACAAACCATTGCATACATAAGACTACCAACTGCACTAGCATAAGGCACACTAGTCATGTCCTCCATCTTAGTAGGATATTTTGGACAGTATTCAAAAGATAGCTTTGTTCCCTGCAAAACTGGAACAACTAGCAGCTTGCAATCATTCATACAAAATCTCTCTAGAACAATCTTAATATACTTACTCTGACTGAGCCAAAGTTTTCTATCCTTCCTATCCCTGGTTATTTCCATTCCTAGAATATACCTTGCTGCACCAAGATCTTTCATTTTGAACTTTGCAGACAACTAAGACTTAAGATCATAAATCATTAACTTACTATTGCCTATGAACAACATATCATCAACATAGAGAGCAATAATAAGGACTTGATCACTTTCAACTTTGTAATACACACAATGATCATATTTTGATCTTACAAATCCCAATGACAAAAAAAATGTATCAAACTTTTGGTACCACATTCTAGGAGACTGTTTTAACCCATACAAAGATTTATTCAATTTGCAAACCAATCTTTCTTTACCTTTTTCACAAAGTGCTCAGGCTGGGACATATAAATCTCTTCTTCAAGATCACCATGAAGAACTGTTGTCTTCACATCCATCTATTCAACCTCTAAGTCATACGCTACTGCAAGTGATAAAAGAAATTTGATAGATGTCGCTTAGCTATAGGAGAAAAAATTTCCCCATAATCAATTCCCTCTACCTGGGAATAACCCTTCGCAACCAACCTCGCCTTGTATTTTTCCACACTGCCATCTAGACCAATTTTCTTTTTAAATACCCATTTGCAGCCCACAAATTTTCTTCCTTTAGGCAAGGGCACTAAACTCCAAGTATCATTCTTTTCTAATGCTGCCATTTCTTCATTCATGGCTTCCAACCAAGAGTCTGAATCAGACATTCTAAATTCTTCTTTCACAGTCCTAGGCTCATCAGTGCTATAAATTAAAGCATAGGCACAAGTAGAATCTATCAAAGAGAACCCATACCTATTAGGTTTCTTTCTCTCACGAGTTGACCTCCTCACTTGTTGAGGCTGAGGTTCTTCTTCTTCTTTAGAACTTTTAGAACTACTTGAACTCTCCTCAGTTCAGGTACATTTTGAATTTTGAATTCCTCTTTATCTAGTGTCGGAGGAATTTCAACTACATCCTTTTGTTTTTTTTTATTTTGTCTATAACTATAGATCCAAGGTAGAAGACTCCAGCTCACAAAAGATTACACTTCTGTTGTATGGAACCTTCTTCGTATCAGGATTCCAAAGCTTGTATCCTTTTATGCCAGGACTATAGCCAATAATAATACATTTTATAGCCTTGTTCTCCAATTTAGATCTTTTCTCATACGACACATATGCATATGCCTCACAGCCAAAAAAATGAATATGTCTTAAAGAGGGCTTCTTACTAGACCATGCTTCCAAAGGTGTTTTCTCAACAAGAGCAAAATTCAGAGAATGGTTTATCAATTAATATGTTGTAGCAACTGCCTCAGCCCAAAACTTCTACTCCAAGCCAGCACTGCTTAGCATACTTCGTGCTCTTTCCATCACTGTCCTGTTGAACCTTTTTGCAACTCCATTTTGCTGCGGAGTGTAAGGTGTAGTTTTATGTCTTTTCATTCCATGATCTTTACAGTACCTCTCAAAATCATGAGAACAAAATTCACCGCCATTATCTATCCTTAAACATTTTATTTTTCTTCCAGTCTGATTTTCTACAAGGTTTTTAAATTCCTTAAACCAACTGAACACTTCTGATTTACTTTTCAAAAAATAGGCAAATGCTCTTCTTGAACAATCATCAATAAACGATACATAGTACCTTGACTTAGACAAAGAAGGAACATTCACTGGACCAAATACATCAGAATGAATATAATCAAGAAAACCAGAAGATTTGTGAGGACTGGAATAAAATGAAACACGATGTTGTTTTCCATATATACAATGTTCACATAATTCAAATTTGAGGTTACAATCTTCAAGCCCCTCAACCAGGTTTTTAAGCCTTTCTCACCAATGTGGCCTAGCCTATGATGCCAGAGCATAGTCTTTTCTGTTGGAACTTTAACTTCCATAGAGTTTATAGAATCAGGAACGTTTTCCTCTTTTCCTCCATGAGTAGTTTTTTGTGATTTTACAGAGAGACTATTGCATTGAACAACATGTGCATCCAGCTTGTACAAGGTACCAATTCAAGCACCCTTTGCTAGCACCATAGAGCCTCTAGTCATCTTACAGCCATTTCCAGAGAACATGACTTACACTCCAATATCATTTAGCATACTAATAGAAAGTAAGTTTCGAGCCAGACCTGGTATATGCATTACATCATTGATTCCCTTCACTCTTCCATCCGGGAATTGAATTCTAACTCTTCCACGACCAACTATTTCCAATGATGAATCAATTTCCAAATACACCTTTCGACCATTGTATTTTTCATACTTTGTGAACTAGTCTCTATGATATGTCATGTGGAAGGATGTTCCAGAACCAATCAGCTAGACATCATTTGATGCCTGTGTAGCCAAAGCTGCAATGAAGGCATCTGCATCACTATGAGAAGAATCATTGCCAGAAGAATACTTCTTCTTCTTCTTTTTCTCCTCTTTACAATCCTTTTAGACATGACCAGGTTGCCCACAATTCCAACACTTCACCTTGGACTTCTTGCTAGGAGACTTTGATCTCCCCTCTGATTTTGATTTGGACTTCTTGTCCTTCTTCTTGCCTTTCTCTTTCGACCTTCCTCTAACAGCAAGGGCCTCCTTCACCATCTCAGAAGATTTCCTTCTCATCTCTTTTGATAACAAATAAGCAACAACATCTTCCATCTTGAAACTGGATATTGTACTCCCAATAGCCATCACTAGGTGATCCCAAGAATTTGGCAAAGAACACAATAACAACATACAATGATCCTCTTCATCAATATTCACACCAATAGATGTTAACTGTGCAATCAACATGTTGAAAGTGTTCAAATGATCAGCAACATATCCTCCCTCCTGCATTCTCAAAGCATACAACTTCTTCCTCGAAAACAATTTATTCACCAAGGACTTGCCTTGATAAATAGATGCCAATATTTTCCACAAGGAAGATGCAGTCTTTTCTTCATGAACATTTATAAGAACAGAGTCTGCTAAATAGAGCCTTATTAGCCCCTTTTATTTTCTATCTGCAAGGTCCCAATCCTCTTGCTTCATGCCTGTAGGTTTCGATCTAGACACAAAAATCCAAAGATCATGATCAACCAACCGATCTTCCATTTTAAGTTTCCACAACTCAAAATTGTTGCCATTGAATTTCTCTATTTCAATCTTTCCTAACGTGCTTGCCATCTTAACCTGTAACTCAAATTACCAAACTTCTACAAGACTCCCACTGAACAAAAATTGACTCAAAAAACCCAACGTAGCCACAATGATAACACAACTGGCCAGGCTCTGAAACCACTTGTAAGGAAAGCTAAGGTGCGGAAGCAACTTTCCTAACGTCAAAACCTTAGGGAAGAATGCAGAGATGCTTTTAAATTCTACAATTGCAGACCAATTAAGATGCACTTGAAAGAGATAATAGAAATAGAGAAATAACATACACACATGAACACCAGATTTATGTGGGAAAACCCTTACGAGAGAAATACCCACCACACCAAGAGAAGTCACTTTGTATTACAGTAATAAAGATTACATATAGAGATCAGACTTATCTTTCTGATGTCAACTTGCAGCAGCATTCAATGATCAACCTTGCTACAGAACATTCAAGTTCCAATACTCTTCAGAATTCAAATTCACTCTGATCATACATCGAATTATTCATCCAACTGCACACATCGAACATAGATCATACATCCATCGAACCAAACATCATCTGAAATTCTAGAGTATATCAATGTCATCCCTGTCTGTTGAACTTCCTCACATAACTACCACAACATACCAACTTCCAACAGTTCTCATTCAGTTTCTCTGATTGGTTGAAGAAACACCACATAGGATGGTTTCTCAATTGGTCAAAAGCGTTCATAATGTATTCTCATGTCGGTGAGACACTAACCATGTCTCTTCGATGCCACAAGACCTGACTATAGCTGTCACCAAGAGTCCTCACTATTGGCAAGAGGTTAAATCGAGTTTAGAAAGCTATTGCATAGACTTTTCCTTGTTGCCAAGACCTCATACAGATGATCATCACTCGTATCGCTTATCGCCAAGACAATCGCTATTCGATGAGAGATCATATCGAAGTCCCAAATTCACATAGACGTTAGCTTTCCATTTAGCGAGACTATCGCTACTCACCAGGACATCACACTGATGTTCACAAGTTATTCCGAAGTGTCCAATAGTTGGCAAGACTTACCGCTATTGCCAAGAGGTTACATCGATGTTCATACCCATCAGCAGGAGAACCAACCGTCGGTGAGACTTCTTATCGAGGCTTCCATGTTACCTTGATGAGCATCGACAAGACAAACATATGTTGCCAAGAGTTCATAGCAAAGCCTCCGTGTTTCCTCGAAGAATCCAAGTGAATACTTATCAACAAGACTTCTCTTGTTGGTATGAGACATAATGAACGTCCAAGTCTCTCCCTAAAACTGCTTGTCGCCCAGAGTCTCCCTGATATCCAATAAGAGTGGCTTGTAGGCCAAAGATCTCCACTCGGTAGAAGGTTACAACGAATTCCACAAGTCATAGCGACAACACCAGTCGGCAAGACATCAACAAAGTCACAACGACCATAACATTTCAAAAGGTTTCACATTTGCTAGTCGGCCAAACATAATGAAGGCCATACCGACTTTTCTCTTCTAGAGGTTTCAGCTTGTGAGATTGAGGAACATATTTCCAACAAAGATTTCCTAGAATGCTTTTTAGATTTGGGGATATTTCTAGAGGAATATATTGGACTTGTGGGTTTATGTTCATTAGTGGAAATCTATTGATCCTTGTGAACTCATTCATTGCTTCCTATTGATACATGATTTATGACTCACCAAGCACTTTTGAATAAAGAATCCAAAGACACTCTATCCTCTCTTGAAAAATTGACTAGTATGCTAAGATTGCCAAAAGATCATACACCAGTTCCAATGTTTCATAAGTTGGGTTTGGATAAGCTCTGTGGAAGATGTGATTTTGTCGGTAACACAAAGGGATTTACTATAGCAAGTTACATAGAAAGCTAAAACCTAGATGTAGTGATTTTTTTTTTTTACTTTTGAATTTTAGATTAAAAAAGGTGAAAGAGGGAGCAAGGGTTTAGGGATCCTATGCTATTCCTACGAACTCAAGAGACAGTAAGGACTGAGTGAAACCAAGGAACAGTACTTTGTTTCACCACGTTCTACGACAACTATTGAAAGCAAGTGCAATCTTTCAGGAATTTTGTGCTTAAAATTCTCTTACTACGAACAACACCATCTATAGAACAACATTATTTGAAGTAATACAATGAAGCATCCACATTAAAAACTCAGTCTAACTTTACGCATTGAACATAAAGCATCCATCCAAAGAAAATATGAGCAAAGTTTCACAAATCTTTCTGATCAATCTATCATTCTCTTAGCATACATTCAAAAGAAATTCTACTTTAAAACCATTCAATGAGGAAGAGAAGTATGTTACCATGCAACCATTTGAAAATAAAAGAATTCAAAGCATCTCATGCATCATGAACTTTATTATCAAAAATAGTCTTTTGCAACAATTTCATAAACTCTTTCTCTCTTATTAATATGTTATCAATCTGTCTATCTATCTATTCTTCTTATCTCTCCTTCTATTCTTCTATCATCTATATATTATTTAAATGAGATAATAAGAGTAGGTTTATATAGAGTTCTTGAAGTACAATGAACAACCAAGATTAAACTGGAATCAATGGCAAAGATTAAAAAAACAAAACCTTAATTAGGGTTTCCTAAAACACAATTAGTAATCAAGGAGATAACAGGAAGTTAATTGAAGTATGGAACTATTCTTGAGGAGGTGCATCCTTATCCTCTTTGGTTGCATTGTACAGGATGAATTTAGAAATTATCATGTCAACCTCCTTGATCATGACAGGTGGCAACGCATTGACCCTGAATTCTAGCAAATCTAAATCATCTGAGCATTTAGCAAAAATGTCTTCCCATTCTGATTTCTCCCACTGGAAATTGTGAAAGATGAACAAGAAGTCAGTTGCCTTGGTCAAATTTTGCTTGAGGAAAGGCCCAATAGTGAAGAAGATTTCTTGAATTTTTTAATTCAAATTTTTAGACTGCAGGTTGTTTGCTCGTATAATGTCCTTCTCTAGTGCATGCATCTACAGCTACAGCTAGAATCTTCTCCCAAACTTATTTTGTCTTCTCAATTTGGATTGTATCTGCCTTGATATTTTCTAGGATCTCACTCTGGGTGGTCAATACCATATACCAACTGCTGAAATCATAAGCTGCACCTGGTGCAATTACTTTTCCGTTGACTAACTCTTGCTTCAACACTCCTTTAAGTAGCTTGAGACATGAAATGATCCTGCCTCGAACATCCTAAGCATTATCCCATGCTTCTTCCAATGTTGCAATCCTTGAGTGAAAAGAAGAATTTTTCCCTTACGCCAATGCTAGCCTTTCTACAAACACACCCACCTCTTGCCTGTTGCTAATTAACCATTCTTTAGTTTTGTTGTCTAAATTATTCTCCTCTTCGAAAGTCTCATGAGAAGTATTCATTAGTGGAGGAGTTATTGAGTTAGTTTGATCGAGAGGCTTAGTTAGATGTTGAATATACTCCTTGAGTCATTCAACCTCTCATTTTTACTCTTTTTTCTTTGTTATCTCCTTCTCTAGCCTCACCTTAATAGTGGCAACAGAATTATCCAATTCCTCCATCTCCTGTCCTTTTGTAGTAGGGCCTAAATCGACAGTGCTAATGGCATATTCTAGGGGAATAATCTCTTCCCTCACCTTGTCAAATGTCGGTACAGCAAGTTGGACTATACGATACCCAAGTTCATCTCTCTGAATGGTGGAGAAGGTTTTGGCGGGCTTTCTTGCACTGACTGCTTCGAATCTGGCCAAGAAATCGGCCATGTCATCTTCTTCTTCAGGAACTTTTTCAAGTTCCTTTATCTTCAATCTCTCTTTTAGCCACTTAGGAATAGTTGGTTACTTGGTATCTTGTTCTTCTTGAATTTCCTGCGTGCCTAGGATTTCTTGAATTCCTCTCAGGTCTGAAATCATTCCTTCCTCAAACTCATTGTCCGAAATATCAATCTCATTATCTGATCCCAAAATCTTGGTGCCTGTGGGTGATGGAGGCTCATCATCTTTTGGTTGTATAGGAATAGGAGATGGAATCCTTATGTCTTCCATGTCTAAAATTTCATTCACATTTGCGGAGACAGCAGAATGAAGAGGCTCTAGTCTCTGCTGCTTCTTGGCTGGTTCTTTTGCAATTTCTTTTCTCTTTGTCTCCTTCCTTTTCTTAGGATTAGAGCTCTCAATTGGCTCATCTCCTTGGGATGCTCCAACGTTAGAAGAGTAAGATTCTGATTTACCCATCAAAGTGTACATATGTCAAAGGCATACCTTTCTGCTATAGTTTCTTAATCTGTTGCTCTGCCCACCATGGTGAATATTTGATGGCAGGCCTCATGAAGGTGTCCAAGTCGGTGATTTTAGGTTTGGACTAGTGCACAAGAGGAAGAGGTTTACTTTCATCAAAAACCGGCTATGTAAATTCACCATCATCTTCAAGTTGGTCTAGAACACGAAAGAGTTTTGTCATTCTAATCAAGCTGATAGGCAGTATGGACCACAATCTTTTCCTAACATCAAATTCATCTGCGGCATTGGCCCAGTAATCTTCCAGGTCAACTTGGTGTTTATATTTCCTTCCATTCACGATTTTGATGTGGTGGTGAGGATCAAAATTAGCTTGAGATCGGTATGATGTGAATGGATACCATTGCATTTCTAGTCTAGCACCTTCAGCTACTTGTGCAGACAAGAAATATTCTTCCATGTTCCTGATCAAGAAAGGGAAAGTGACGACTACTTTCTACTTCAGTCTTTGGATATTTTTAAAGGCCTCCAATTGCCTAAGAACCTCCAATAGGACCATCCTATGGGTGGGGTAGATGGGAAGCTTGAATGGATTCCTAGTGAATCCCTGGATTCAGATATAAGTGAATTTAGGAAACTAGATGTACTAGGATCCATATTTGCTGATAAGGCTCTTTGCTTCATGTGTTAGCCTCTGATGGGTTCCCCCTTGTAGTATCCTTGTGATGAACATCAACAATGCATTGTGCACTCTTCTAAAATGGGACTTGGCAGACAACTGCAATTGAGGATAACATTCATACACTTTGAATTGATTTTCTCCATTTCCCACAACACCTTTGCATATCAGCCCAGGATATTTATAGGCCTTGGCCAATAGATAAATGATGTATGAACTCATATGAAATGATTTAGTCCTTTCAAGGTTGATCATTTTCTCATGAATGTTAACACTGATCATTCTTAACTAGTTAAACATTCTGACTCCGTAAGTAATTTCCTCGATAAATAAGTACATCCATGTTTCAAAGTAGGCACCTTGAGGATTGCCCATTATTCTGTTCAGGAGCAAAACAATATCACCATATTCTTCTATAAATTTTGTCTGGTGCATTTTTAAGGCATTTTCTTAGTAGATCTTGGCTTTTCCAACCATGTTTTATTGATATGAGTTGCACATTGATCTGCTTGATCACCAAAGATTCCTTTGGCTTCCTCCTTTGTTTTATATGAAGTTTGGTTATGATCAGGTATGCCAAATGTCTCTTGGATGGCTGGTTCTCCTAGGTGT
Source organism: Sequoia sempervirens (assembly GCA_007258455.2). Classification (NCBI taxonomy): domain Eukaryota; kingdom Viridiplantae; phylum Streptophyta; class Pinopsida; order Cupressales; family Cupressaceae; genus Sequoia; species Sequoia sempervirens. The sequence continues at coordinate 52,559 of VDFB02272268.1, forward strand.
GCCAAAATTCTTCCATGATGAGCTATAATTTGTCTTTCCTGCGGGTTGTAATGTCTTGCACATTTGACCATGAATTCGACAAATTGGATGGCTGGAGGAAATCTAGCAGCTTGAACAATTCCATTTCGCATCATTCGGCAAGCAAGTGTTGTGGGCATAAGTCCATTCAATCCATACATCCTTTTTTTGAATTCTTCAAAATTCCCATGTCCAAGGTTTGTATCTATGACATTCTTCCATTTGGAAGTGATCCTTGACTCCTTCTGGACTCCCTTGCTTGTGAACTTCATTGGTGGTTTCTTTGACGATCCTCCGGGGGTGGTCATCAGCCTGCGACACAAGGAATACAATAAACAATCAATTAGTTTCTTAAAAAATTTCTTGTGAAAATTCTAAGTTCAGCTTTTTGAAAGTTAAATTCGATGAAAAAAGAAAGCTGAGTGATAGCACTTGGTGAATTTTCTGAAGACGAAATGAAGACTAAGGTAAAAACAATTCATCAAATTTTGAGATTACACTCTATGGCTGGCAATTTAATTGTAAACTTCAAAAATATGGTCTTTATTGCCAAAAAGCAAGAAACCCTCTGAAAATGTTGACCTTTAGCTTAGAATTCTACATCTTTCTTCATTCTTTCACCTCTAAAAACATTAATTATTTAACTCTCAAAATTTCTATTTTTCAAAAAAATTCTCTCTCGAAAAAATTTCTAACTCCCGAAAAATTTACTATCTCTTGAAATGGAGAGAGCGCTAAACCTCTTCTCAAATCGAAATTGTGAGTTGATAATGACTTGAGAATGCCTTTTAAAATTAAAAAAATTGATCCATTTAGCAATTCTTTCAAGTTCATCGAATGTAGACTCTTTTTTATTGAGGAAAGTTTCTAAAATTTTAGCTCTTCATCTTTATCTTCATTTAAATTTTGAATTTTATCCATAGAGCTCGATTTTTCTCTAAGTGTTAAAAATAATTAAAGGTTTATCATGTGATTTTTTCAATTTTCTCAACCTTTAATTTTTATTTTTTTATTTATTTTACCCATGCTTTCTTTTAATTTTCAATTTTTTCATGGGTTTTTATTCCTTTCTCCATTATGGCGGATTTTCTCATGTCTTGGCCATTTCATAATTTCCCTCTAGATGTTCCATGCCTTAGAAAAATTTTAGTCGTGTGTCACTAGCAAAGCCAGACTTCACCATTTTATCTCCATTTTTCCTATCATCCCATGGTGGACTTGAAGTGTTTCCTTCCATTTGCTTGAGCAAGGCGAACTTTCCATGTGTTTATCCATTCATCTTCTAGGTAGGGCAGACTTGGAAGAATTCTTTCCATCTTTCATTTTTTTACTTAGTCAAAATTCTAACCATTTTAAGCTTGGGTGAAGTTTCCATCTATCTTTCCACTTGTCCATACTTAGCCAAAAATCCAATTTTTTCTCGGACTTTGAAGAAATTTTTCCAAGTGTTCAAGAGTGATGGGCAGACTTTGGAGAGGTCTTGCCATTCTCAAGGGCAGACTTCACAACATTTTTTCCACTCCTCTCAAGGGCGGACTTTCCTTCATCCTTTTGATTTCTCTTCTTAGCATAGGCAGACTTTCCTTTCCTTCTTCCATTCCACTCAAGAGTTACGTGGACTTGGAAGAAGTCTTTCCATGTGCAAGTCAAAATTTCCCAAGGTCTTGCCAAGATTCTTTCAAATGCTAGGTGGACTTTCCATTGATCTTGCCATGTCTCCAACAAGCTGGGAAAACTTGACATTATCTCAGCCCATGACCTTCTAATTTTCACTTAATTTTCTTTTAGATTTTTCACTATTTTTGCATTGCTTTTCATGCTTTTCATTAGATTTTTTATTGCTTTTTATCTGATTTTATATTGCTTTTACACCCTGTATCTGATTTTTCCAAATTTTTTATCTAAAAGAGCCTACTTTTTGGTTGATTTTCTAATTTTTCAATGTTTTTGCATGCTTTTTACTTGCCTTTTAGATTTTTTGATGATTTTTGCATGCTTTTCAGTCCAAAGATGGAAACTTTAACTCCATGATTGGTGGGGACCCTAGCACTTGCCAAAAATAGAAAGTTTCTAAAAATAGAAAAAGTGAAAAAGCAACTTTCTAAAAATAGTAAATTCCCAAATGGCCTAAAAGTGCCAAAAATGAAAAAAGCAAAAAGCAAAAAAGCAAAATCCCTAAAAAATAGGAAGTGTTAGAATTGGGCGAAAGCATAGGCGATCCTCGTCTACAAGGTCTTCTAAACACTTCTATGACACTTATGTGTAGTTTTAGGCTTGAAATTTCAACTTGGCTTGGATGATGACTCCAGACTATGACTTGAAAGCCACAGAGCAAAAGACCCTATGAAATGGCCACTCAAAACTAAACCCTAAAAAAAACCATCGAGGGTCCCCATGTGCAATGGGGCGACATGTGAAATAGGTCACAACATCTAGCAACTCCACATGAGGAATGTTCTTGAACATTCCAAAGATAAGATCTACTTCAAACCCAGAATCTTATATTAACTTTAACTAACTTACCCCTTGGCTAAAAAAAGCACTGAAAAAGGAAGAGTAATCCTAAATTGTATCAAAATCGTTCGTCCTTTGGTCACAAGTGTGTGCAAAATGCGTTTATTTCCATCTCACAAGACCATTATGACTCTTTGGTTCCATTATGGCTTTCTTTGTTCAATTTTTCTTAACTCCAAAAGAATCCTTGGATAGAGCCTTGCTACCAGTGAGCGTCCATAGCCTCGACAAGGTTATCGCTATAATCTCACAGAGATTGCTCTACTTCGGGTGATTTATCATTTATTATTTTCTTTGTTTATCAAGTGTACACCTATAGAGATGTCCTCACATCCAAAACCAATTTTTTTTATTTTCATTTTGATTTCTTTTCTTTTCATATATTTCCACACTTTGGTTGGTAAGCAGTGAAGCTCACATGGGTTTGAGTATTATAGTGGCGCTGAAGCAAGAATTTTGATAGTTTAGCCATGACTTCACGTAGGAGACCATAATGACTTAGAGAATCCATTAAGTGTGCAATATATAATAACCATAAGACTCAAGGTCAAGATACAATAGATGATTCCCTTTCTAGTCAAGTACTAACCTTAACCTTAAGATACTTTAGAAATAATCAATCTAGGATTCTAAAATTATCCACAAGTATTTTATCCAAGGAATAGACTGAACACACCTTTGCAAGGCCAATCCAGAGTGTGTGTGTAAGCAACATCACCCTTCTCGCAAATGGGAAACCCTCCTTATTCAAAGCCTAATCTAAGGAAAAGTAGACCAAACCTAGAAAGTGGGAAAAACTAAGCTAACGCAAACGAAGGAAAAGAAAACTAATCTAACTATGTACAAAGCAAGACTCACTAGGAGTCTAAGACTGGAAATAGTGTTTGAGAATTTTCCCATTGACTAGCAATAGGACATCCTCTTTGGTTAACGTCTTCAGTCTGAATGCATTGTTTCCCAGAATTTTTGAAATCTGATAGGGGCCCATCCGTAAGTTGTCAAATTTTTCATGGTCTCCTTTCCGCTCATGTGCTTTGTCCCAACAAAGGACTAAGTCAAAAATTTGAAACGCCTTTATTCTAGCTCTTTAGTCAAACCATCTCTTTACAATCCCTTGGTGCTTTGCAAAATTTTCCAGTTCCTGATCTCTCTTCTCTTCCAAAAGTAACAGTTGTGTCAATCTGGTTTTGATTATGTCTTCTTGATCTAAACATTCTTGCATGAATTGTAGGATGGGAATTCTCAGTTGGATCAGGAATATAGGATTATGTCCATATACCAAGTGATATGGTGATGTACCTAAGGAACTCTTTATTCTTACTCTATCTGCCCAAAGAGCGAATCTTAATTGTGTGTGCCAGTCCCTCGGGTTCTTATCTAACAACTTCTTTATAACATTCAACAAATTTTTGTTGGTGGATTCGTCCAATCCATTTCCTTAGGGATAAAAATTTGATGAAAATTTTAAAGTAACCCCATATTCAAAAGCCCAGTTAGAAAATTTCAAAGAAGAAAATGTGGATCCATTATCGCAAAAAAAGCATAAGGACAACCAAATCTAGTGATAATGTTTGCTTCTAAGAACTTAATTACCGTATCTATTGTATATAGTTTCAAGGCTTGAGCTTCTGACCATCTAGTGCAATAGTCAATTGCAGTTAGAATATACCTGTGTTGTGCGAAGGAAGGTGGATTGATCATACCAATAAAATCGAGTCCCCATTTCACAAAAGGTCATACTTCAATCACAAGTTGGAGTGGAATAGTGGGGTTCTTCTCTCGGGCAATGGTTATCTAGCATGTGTGGTAGGTTTTTACATGATCGTACACATCTTTAAACACCGTTGGCCAATAATATCCGGCCATCAGAACCTGGTGTGTTGTTGCTAGTGCTCCTCCATGGTTGGTTCCAAATATGGAATGAAAATGTTCCATTATTTGTTTAGCTTCTTCTTTTCCAAGACACCTTAGGAAAAATCCTTCGTGATTTCTCCTATATAGTACTACTCCTTCCAACATATATCTCTGGATTTTCATTCTCAAGGCCCTCTTTTGTACTGGATTCAGATGACTATGGCACTTGTGGTTGAGCAGAAAGTAGATGATATCATCATTCCATTCATTAGGAGAAACTTCTTGTAATTCATAGACTTGTTGCAACAGTTCTGGTCCTATGGCGATAGTCTGCATTAAGGCTTGGCCACGAACAATTTTCATCAGTTGGATCTCTATATCATATTCTTGAATAATAGCAACCCACTTGCATCTTTTCTCTCCTAACTTGTTTTTCATCAAAAGGGTTTTAACAGCCACATCTGGGACAATGGCAAAGACTTTGCTTCTTAGAACATAATGTCAAAAATTCTTGATTGCCTTAACCAAGGCATATGCCTGTTTCTCCACATTCAAGTATCTAATATCCACATCTTTGAATAGTGCACTCATGAAAGAAATAGGATGTTCATCCTTTTCTTCTTTCCTTTGGGTGAGCATTGCAACACATGTATGTTCTAAAGTGAAAGAATAGAGGTAGAAGGGCTTTGTGTAGTCAGGACTGACCAATATAGGAGCACAACTATGGCTTGTTTAATTTCTTTGAATGCCTTCGTTGTTGGCTCCTTCCATTCTATCTTCACATCTTTCTTCAACATCTCACTCAAGGGTCTTACTATCTCTAGAAATCCTATTATAAACTTTCTTACAATATTAATCTTTCTGAAGAAAGACTTCAACTCTTTTTGGCTTGATGGAAAGCTGATTCTCAATATGGCCTCTACACGATTAGGATCAATAAGAATCCCTTTCTCTATTATCACATGGCCAAGTAATTTTCCTTCAGTCACCCCAAATATACATTTCTTTGGGTTTAAGGAAATTCCATATCTTCTACATCTCTGAAATATCTTTATCAAATCTTGAATGTGACTTTCCCTTTTCTTTGAAAATACATTGAGGTAGTCCATGTAGACGATAATGCACCTCTCTATAAGATATTTGAATGCGATGTCCATGTCTCTTTGAAAGGTGGCTCCAACATTAATCAACCTAAACAACATTCTTTGGTATGCAAAAGTACCCCACTTTGTCATGAATGTCATCTTGAGTCTATCTTCAGGTTCTACTAGCACTTGATTGTACCCTAAGTATCCATCAAGGAAGGACATCATTTGGGATCCATTGACAATTTGGATTACTTCGTCTACTTATGGCAGTGAGTAATTGTCCTTTTCTGAAGCCTTGTTGAGATTTCAGAAATCTACACATAGTCATATCTCTCCATTCTTCTTACGAATGGGTACCAAGTTAGCGACCCACTTTGAGTGGCGTACTGGAAAGATGATTCCTACTGACAGTAACTTCTTTACTTCTTGAAAAATGAGGGGCTCCAATAATGGATTGACTGGCCTTTGGTGCTGCCTGAATGGTTTATTGCTTGCCTTGAGGGGGATTGTGTGAGTGATGATTGTAGTGTCATATGTCTTCAAATCTTCATAACTCCAAGCAACAATACCTCCAAACTCTCTTAAGCTTTTGATTATTCTTTCATTTTCTTCAGGCGTGCATACCTTGCCAATGAGGACATTTTTGGCTTCATTTGTTGTTCCCAAGTTTACTTCCTTGTGTTGACCTCCATCATTCCTTTGGTATTTAACTGCATTGATCTGATCTTGATAAAAAATTCTTTCAACTTGTATCATTCCTTTGGGGCTATTGGTCTTTAAATTCATTATTCCTTCTGCATCAAATTCAACCTCTCCTCGGTCTTCTTCTTCGTTAATGATCTAGGTAAGGAAAACATCTAAATTTGTTAAGAAATCTAGAATGTGTTTGTCATCATCAAACACTTGGAAATTTGTGACATTACTGGATGCTCCTAAGTCGATCAGACAATTGTGCAGGAGTTTGTTGAAAATCTGGAGTGAAACAAGGAAAGAAGCTGGCTCATCTTTCGCTTGGTAAAATATCACCAGGATTCATTTATGTACTCCAACTTCTACCTCTTTTGCTTTAGTCTTGCTATTCTTCTCGGCTTGTGGAGCTTCCATTTCTTTTGTGGAATTCTCTATCTTATGTTCTTTTGAACTTCTATGTGCTTGCTCAGTTTTGGTTGTCTGTTGACCTGGCATTTCTATGCCCTCTTTTACTTTATACAAGCCTCGAGTCACTTTGGAACCCCGAGATCCTTGAGCAATATTTACTGTCTAAGGTGGTTCTTGGAACTGTTCATCTTGAACAAAATTTACATTATTCATGGAACTTGCGGCCTTCTGAATTGTGTTGGTTGAATCTTGTGTCAAGTCTTTCAAGCTATCAAGGAATGTGTTTCTTATCTTTGACACTTTCATCAATTCGAACAATGACACACTCACCTTGATTTTCCTCACTTCCTCAGTCACATAATGGCTTAATATTTTCAATTCATCTTTGGGAGGAAAACTATTAATGGAACTATTAGTGTTATTTCTTTGCTTGTACTAAGGTGCATGATAGGGAGAGGGGTTGGAGGAACCAATCTCAATTTCCTGCTCTTGGCCTTTCCTTAATAGACCTCCTTGGTGCCTTGCTCCACCAATCTAGCCTATAGGTCCCTACCCTTGACTAGGAACCCCTGGTTGTCTGACCAATCCCTCTTCTATCCACTTGTTGTCCTTCTTCCAAGAAAATCTTGGTGCTTCGCCATGTTCTCTCCTTTGGCCCTTAATCTGCCCTAAAGGCCAAATAACCTCAACCTTCTTCAAGGTTCTTGTAGGGGTTTGAAGGTGTTTCAAAAGCTTCAAATTTTCCAATCTAGGGTCCTTGTGCAACCACAAACCTCCAACTTTCCATCGCTTCCTCAAGGTTCCTTCCTTAGGGTTTGAAAGGCTAGTAGCCTTGAGCCCCCAATTAGGTCTTTAAACAGGGGTAAATTGGTTTTCCCTCCTAAGCCTACCTACACCTACAAGATTTCTAGGATCTTAGCCCTATACAGGCCGTATGCTGTCCAGACACCAAAAAGAGCAAGAACCCTAGGGTTTCTAAGTTTCTCAAGGCTATTGAAGATTGTCAAAGATTGTTCACTCTAGTTGAACTACTAGAACCCTCTCCTGATCTCCAAGCATAGCTAAGACCTTCCTTTAAATTCTCCAAAAATAATTTCGCTCAGATCTTTGTTCCCCTGCAAAATATGGAGTTTTTACTTCAAGACTGCCCCAACTGGGCCTGCTCTGTCTCGCCTAGGGCATCCATTTGCTAGAATCCAATGAACTCACACAAACCCTACCTACAAACATATTTGCAAGAATGGTGACTAGGCACTACAAGCATGGTGACTAGGCACTATTTCCAAAAGGATTGTACAGATTGTACGGAGGAAAAGTGCTCTAGCACCACATCTTTAAAATACAGTCTGATTCAAAACAAAAATAGGGAAACACTGAACAGTATACAAAAATGTGCTTAAAAACTGTACAAGAAACTATTTAATGAATTCAAAATGCTTGAATGTGAACTACACTACATTCCATAGCTACAAAGAAACAAAAGCTAATCCATTGAACTCAAAACAAGCTACAAAACGTAGGAATTTCTGCTTATAACATTGTTTCTCTTCAATATTCAGATAGGTCACACAATAATAATGCTTCTAACCCTGCCTCAGGGTCGATTCATTCCTTTAATAGGCTTCCAAAACTGTTGGGCTTCATGGGTCGGCCTTTAAGATGACCTAGAGCAAACATTGTAAAACACACTATGTTTTCAAAACTTAGGCAATTTCTACAACCTAGCCAAAATGAAGAGCTAAAACTACTTAACTCTTGTCAACCTCCTTCCAACTAATCAAAAACATCCCATAGATCACCTCTAATGGTCTACATGACCTTATGAACAAGACAACAAAATTTAGAGCTTCAACCAAAAACTTCAATAAAGCTGAACTTTGCTCTTGCACCAGTGCATCTCTCTGAAGAGGCTGGTTATTGCTTGTGTTTGTATGTGGAGGTGTTTGGAAGTTATGTGGAGGGACAGAGGAGGTCAAAGGGTCCTAATTCTTCTTGTAATAAACCTTTGGTGGATTGTTGCCTATCTGCTGGAACACCTGAACTTCTTTTATGCCTTCGACCAACACATTATTGTTTAATGGTGGGAAATAATAATTGGTTGTGTCTTCAATTGGTCTGTTAGAAATTATGTATGAGTATATGGAAGGTGGTGTCTCCACTGACCCATTTGTTGATGTTGGTGGAAATCTTCCAAACTGATCAGGTGCTTGATACTACTCAAATTGTGGTGGAAATGTGAAATCTTCCAAAACTAAAGTTTGATCATATTTTACCATGGGAACTATAGTGGTGGATGGATCATCTAGTGTCTCTTTCAGTATTTCTTTCTGGAAAATATTAGCTCCTAATTGAAATTCTCAAAATTGTGTCTCAGAATGCTGATTAGTATTGTGCAATCGACACCATCCTAACAATGCTGACTTAGTGAGGAGTATATTCTTGGTTGGACGGTTTTCTCGAGTCGTCAGATTATCAAGTGGAGATGGCATGCTTCCATTGTTTGGCCCAGTATTCCATACTCTTTTTTGATATCCTTGATTATTGTTATGGTAGCCTTGAGCATTGCTTGATTGTCCTTGGTAATTTTGATAATTACCCCGGTATCCTTGAGAATTTATTTGCATGCTATGGAGTTGATTGTTTTGATTTCTCAGGTGAGTTACTTCAGTAGATAATTTCTTCACTTGTTCAATTAACTCTTTCATTTATTATTTTTCTTTTGGTGTATTGGTGGACGTTGTTGTACTTTGTAGATATATAGGCTAGGAAGGTTGTTCGTGGGAAATTGGACCTCCTAAGTGAATCACCAATTGATTGTTTGGTGGTGAGATGGGATTCATAATTGGCGTGTGATGTGCCAATGCTTGGTTGATCCCTACTATTTGGTTTGGCATCACAACGTATCCCAAATGATTGAGTGGTCCAACAACATTCATGCCTAAATTAGAATTAACTTTAATTGCTTCAACGTATGCCCCCTTTAGGTCAATGGGAACTGGGTTGGCTCTTCTTAGGAACATGGACGTAAGCTTGTCTAGGGCGGCATAGTATATTGGCAATGTTGTTGCATCATTCAACTCATATGGATCTCGCAACCTTGTGTATGCCTTATGAAATTTGTTGCTGAAGGTACTGATTGGCTCATGCTCTTGTCTTTTCACTCCAACAAATTGTTGGTAAATTTCAACTGGTGTGTTGGCAATCAAAATTTCGCCAAGAAGGCTTCCTTTAGTTGCTACCATGTTTGGATTGAATTGACTAGAAAATTTGCGTACTAGTAATATGCCTCCTCTCCTAAAGAGCATGGGAATAACCCACATGCTACATCTTCGTGCTGAATTTCTCAGTTCTGGAGAGTGTCTTCAAAAATTTTGATGTGTTCGTCGGCTGTCCAGTTCATGTCACCGACTTGGAATTTGGAGCAAAACTGCTCCAGATTCTTAGGCATGTCATGATAGTCAGCAAAAGTAGTGAGGGGCGACGCATTCTGTGGATGCCAAGCTATTGGAATGTTCAGTTGAGCTATTTGGATTGGTGGAACTAGTGGAAGTGGTGGAACTTGTTAATGGGTAACTTTTCGCGGTGGTGTGTGCAATAATCCAGAAGAATCTTCTACGCTTGGTACTTCTTAAAACAGGAGAAATAAGTCTTCACTTTAAGCCAAGCTTGCACATGGATGTTTCCTGCTTATTGAAGCTTTGCCATTTTCATATAAAGCATTTGTGGCAGGAGTTGAATTCCATGAAGATGGGATAACGATTCTTGAGGTGATGCAGAAGATCTCCAAAATATGACCCAAATATTATATGGTGCCATTCATTCCATGGGACTTGGGAACAGGGTGTCTGATGACTCTTTGAACTTAAAATGGTATGAAGCCGAGACGTCCGAAAACTCATACCGGTTGCGATCAACCAACACATGCACCGAATTTGGTGTAACATGCGTGGTTGAGGATTTTGCAGTGTTGGGATTACAGGTTGTTACAACCGGCGCTGGCAAGTGGAACCTCCGTTTCTCTTAAGATGATTGGAAGCTCTGCATTGTGATAAGCATCTGTAGTGTGGAGGGATGTAGATAAATAAGCTTTCGGCGAAGCAATATCCAGTGTCCTGGTGAACAGGTGCATAAAGGATTGGGTACCAATTGTCCTAGCCATATGATTTTTAAAAATGCACTTGTGTTATAACGGCCTTTACATTATTTCACATTAAAAAATTATTTTCCTTGGAATACGCAACCAAGAGCTTGGAGGGCATTCCCAACAAGGCCCGAGGCGTGTTTTGCAAATTCTAATTTTCACATAATCAGAATCCGTGCTCTGTCAAAGGTGCATCTAGTTTAAAATATTCCAATAAAATCAAAACATGGGTAATGTTAGGTTCTCTCTTAGCTGTCAGCGATGTAATTTTTTCACTTTTCAACAATGTTAAGCCTTTCCATCCATAATTTCTTTTGTTTGTGTGGTTTTGCCAAAAAGTATTGTTTGATATTTTTTGGTATAAATTAATGCGTTCATCAAAATTTCAAATAAATTACATTCTTGGAAACTAGACTCCATTCTACAAATTTTTAAAAAAAAGGAAGAAAAAAATTAATTATTTTCTAAAATTTGTAGGGGGAGCATGGCCAAAATTCTACTTTTCAGGAAGTGCCCACTTAGAAAATTAGTAAAAAATCAAATCTTCATTAAAAAATTATCAAAAAAATTTACACCAACTAGATGCTATTAGCTAACTTTTGACTATAGCGATTTTAAAAATACTACAAAAAATTTCACCGTGCTCAGGTTGTACAAGAGTTGCTATGTTATGTTTTTCTGACAAAAACAACACCAATTTCTATACATCCCTCTTTTGAACCTCTTAATCTCAACCATTTTCAAAATAAATTAGTAATTTAAAAAGTAGACTCGGAGCACTTCGATCCTTGTTTTTGTTCCATCTCAAAATTTTGAGTGGAACTATCCTCAATTTCACGTCCAAGGTCAGCATTTCCTGATTTCAAAAAAAAAGTGGCCACTTAAGCCCCCTTTTTGGGAACCATCTTGGTGCATTTACCCGGCTTCTTAGTTGTTTGAAGACAAGTATAGATATTTTGGAAAAAGATGTCCTATAATTCTTTTTAGATTTAAGGATATTTCCAGAGGAATATATTGGACTTGTGGGTTTATGCTCATTAGTGGAAATCTATTGATCCTTGTGAACTCATTCCTTGCTTCCTATTGATACATGTTTTATGACTCACCAAGCACTCTAGAATAAAGAATCCAAAGACACTCTATCCTCTCTTGAAAAATTGACTAGTATGCTAAGATTGCCAAAAATATCATACACCAATTCCAATGTTTCATAAGTTGGGTGTGGATAAGCTCTGTGGAAGATGTGATTTTTCCGGTAACACAAAGGGATTTACTCTAGCAAGTTACTTAGAAAGCTAAGACCTAGATGCAGTGATATATATTTTTTTCTTTCGAATTTTAGATAAAAAAAGGTGAAAAAGGGAGCAAGGGTTGAGGGATCCTATGCTATTCCTACAAACTCAAGACACAGTAAGGACCGAGTGAAACCAAGGAACAATACTTTGTTTTGCCACGTTATACAACAACTACACAAAGCAAGTGCAATCTTCTAGGAATTTTTTGCTTAAAATTCTCTTACTATGAACAACACCATCTATAGAACAACATTATTTGAAGTAATACAATGAAGCATCCACATTAAAAGCTCAGTCTAACTTTACACATTGAACAAAAAGCATCCATCCAAAGAAAGTATGAGAAAAGTTTCACAACTCTTTATGATCAATCTATCATTCTCTTAACATACATTCAAAAGAAATTCTACTTTAAAACAATTCAATGACGAAGAGAAGTATGTAACCATGCAACCATTTGAAAGTAGAATAATTCAAAGCATCTCATGCATCATGAACTTTATTATCAAAAATAGTCTTTTGCAACAATTTCATAAACTCATTCTCTCTTATTATTATGTTATCAATCTATCTATCTATCTATTCTTCGTATCCCTCCTTGTATTCTTATATCATCTATATATTATATAAATGAGAGAATAAGAGTGGGTTTATATAGAGTTCTTGAAGTACAATGAACAACCAAGATTAAACTAGAATCAATGGAAAAGATTAAAAAAACACAACCCTAACTAGGGTTTCCTAAAACACAGTCAGTAATTAATGAGATAACATGCAGTTAATTGAAGTATGGAGCTATTCTTGAGGAGGTGCATCCTTATCCTCTTTGGTTGCATTGTATTAGATGAATTTAGAAACTATCATGTCAACCTCCTCCATCATGACAGGTGGCAGTGCATTGACCCTAAAATTCTAGTAAATCTAAATCGTCTGAGCATTCAGCAAAAATGTCTTCCCATTCTAATTCTTGCCACTGGAAATTGCGAAAGATGAATAGGAAGTCAGAAACCTTGGTCAAATTTTTCTTAAGGATCTAGACCGAGTAGTGAAGAAGATTCCCTGAATTTTGTACTTCAAATTTTTAGACTACAGGTTGTTTGCTCGTACAAAGTCCTTCTCTAGCGCATCTGTAGCCATGGCTAGAATCTTCTCCCGAATTTCTTTTGTCTTCTCCTCAATTCGGATTGTATAAGACTTTATATTTTCTAGGATCTCACTTCATGTGATCAATACCATATACCAATTGCTAAAATCATAAGTTGGACCTGGTGCAATAACTTTTTCATTGACTAACTCTTGCTTTGACACTCCTTTAAGCACCTTGAGACATGGAATGATCATGCCTTAAACATCCTGAGCATTATCCCATGCTTCTGCCAATGTTGCAATCCTCGAGAACAAAGAAGAAGTTTGTCTATATGCCAATGCCAACCTTTCTGCAAACATAACAACCTTTTTCCTATTGCTGATTAACCCTTCTTTAGTTTTGTTGCCTAAATTCTTCTCCTCTTCGAAAGTCTCATGAGAAGTATTCATCAGTGGAAGAGTTGTTGAGTTATTTTGATCGAGAGGCTTAGTTAGATGCTAAATATATTCCTTGAGTCGTTCAACCTCTCGTTTGTACTCTTTTTTCTTTTCTATCTCCTTCTCTAGCCTTGCCTTGATAGTGGCAACAACAATTATCCAATTTCTGCATCTCCTGTCCCTTTGTAGTAGGGCCTAAATCGATAGTGGTAATGGCATATTCCAGGGGAGTAATCTCTTCCCTCGACTTATCAACTATCGGTACAACAACTTGGACTATATGATGCCTAGCTTCATCTCTCTAAATGGTGGAGAAGGTTTTGGCGGGCTTTCTTGCATCGACTGCTTCCAATCTGGCCAAGAAATCGTCCATGTCATCTTCTTCTTCAGGAACTTTTTCAAGTTCCTTCATCTTCAATCTCTCTTTTAGCCACTCAGGAATAGTTGGTTGTTTGGTATCTTGTTCTTCTTGAGTGTCCTGCACACCTGGGATTTCTTGAATTCCTCTCAGGGCTGAAATCATTCCTTCCTCAAACTCACTGTCCAAAATGTCAATCTCATTATCCGATCCAAAAATCTCGTTGCCTATGGGTGATGGAGGCTCATCATCTTCGGGTTGCACAGGAATAGGAGATGGAATCCTTATGTCTTCATGAGACTCATCAATGTCTAAAATTTCATTCACATTTGCAGAGATGACAGGATGAAGAGGCTCTAGTGTCTGCTGCTTCCTGGCAGGTTCTTCCTTTGCAATTTATTTTCCCTTTGTCTCCTTCCTCTTCTTAGGATTAGACCTCTCAATTAGCTCATCTCCTTGGGATGCTCCAGCATTAGAAGAGTAAGATTTTGATTCACCCATCAAAGTGTATGTCAAAGGAATACCTTTTCACCATAGTTCCTTAATCTGTTGGTCTGCCCACCATGGTGAATATTTTATGACAATCCTCATGAAGGTGTCCAAGTCAGTGATTTTTGGTTCTAACCAGTGCACTAGAGGGAGAGATTGAATTTCATCAAAACCTGGTTGTGTAAATCTGCTATCATCTTGAAGTTGGTTTGGCATTTAGAAGGTTTATGTCATTCTAATCAAGATGACATGCAGTCTGGACCACAATCTTTTCCTGACATCAAATTCATCCGCGACATTGGCCCAGTAATCTTCTAGGTCCACTTGGTGTTTATATTTCCTTCCATTCATGATTTCGATATGGTGGTGAGGATCAAAATTGGCTCAAGATCAGTATGATGTGAATAAATACCACTGCATTTCTAGTTTAGTACCTTTAGCTGCCTGTGTAGTCGAGCAATATTCTTCCATGTTCCTGATAAAGAAAGGGAAAGTGACGGCTGCTTTCTACTTCAGTCTTTGGATATTTTGAAAGGTCTCTAATTTCCTAAGAACCTCCAGAAGGATCATCCTGTGGGTGGGGTAGATGGGAAGGTTGAACAGATTCCTAGTGAATCCCTGGATTCAGATATAAGTGAATTTAGGAAACTGGATGTACTAGGATCCATATTTACTTATAAGGCTCTTTGCTTCATGTGTCAACCTCTGATGGGTTCCCCCTTGTAGTATCCTTGTGATGAACATCAAGAATGCATCGTGTGCTCTTCTAAAATGGGACTTGGCAGACAACTGCAATTGAGGATAACATTATACACTTTGACTTGATTTTCTCCATTTCTGACAACACCTTTGCATATCATCCCAAGATATTTATAGGCCCTAGCTAATAGATAAATGATGTATGAACTCATATGAAATGATTTAGTTCTTTCAAGGTTGATCATTTGCTCATGAATGTTATCACTGATAATTCTTGACCAGTTAAACATTTTGAATCCATAAGTAATTTCCTCGATAAAGAAGTACATCCATGTTTCAAAGTAGGCACCAAGAGGATTTCCCATTATTCTATTCAGGAGAAAAACAATATAACCATAGTCTTCTTTAAAGTCTGTCTAGCGCAGTTTTTTAGGAATTTTCTTAGTAGAAGATCTTGGCTTTTCCAACCATGTTTTATTGATATGAGTTGCACATTGATCGGCTCGATCATCAAAGATTCTTTTGGCTTCCTCCTTTGCTTTATATGAAGTTCGGTTATGATCAAGTATGCCAAATGCCTCTTGGATGGCAAGTTCTCCGAGGTGTGCCAAAATTCTTCCATCAGGAGCTATAATTTGTCTTTCCTACGGGTTGTAATGTCTTGCACATTCGACCATTAAATCGACACACTGGATGGCTCGAGGAAATTCGACAGCTTGAACAATTCCATTTCACATCATTCAACGGGCAATTGCTTTGGGCATAAGTCCATTCAATCCATACATCCTTTTTTGAATTCTTCAAAATTCACATGTCTGAGGTTTGTATCTATGACATTCTTCCATTTGGAAGTGATCTTTGACTCCTTCTGGACTCCCTTGCTTGTGAACTTCATTGGTGGTTTCTTTGACGATCCTCTGAGGGTAGTCACCAGCCTGTGAGAAAGGGAATACAATAAACAATCAATTACTTTCTTTAAAATTTTCTTGTGAAAATTCTAGCTTTCAGCTTGTTGAAAGTTAAATTCGATGAAAAAAATCAAGCTAAGTAATAACACTTAGTGAATTTTTTGAAGATGAAATGAAGACTAAGGTAAAAAAAACTCATCAAATTTCAGGATTACACTCTGTGTTTGGCAATTTAATTGTAAACTTCAAAAATCTGGTCTTTATTGCCAAAATGCAAGCAACCCTCTAAAAATTTTGACCTTCAACTAAGAATTCTACGTCTTTCTTCATTCTTTCACCTCAAAAAACATTAATTATTCAACTCTCAAATTTTCTATTGTTAAAAAAAATTCTCTCTCGAAAAAATTTCTAACTCCCGAAAAATTTACCATCTCTTGAAATGGAGAGAGAGCTAAACCTCTGAATGAAATTGTGAGTTGATAATTACTTGAGAATGCCTTATAAAGCTAAAAAAATTGATCCATTTACCAGTTCTTTCAAGTTCATCGAATGTAGACTCTTGTTTATCGAGGAAAGGTTCTAAAATTTTACCTCTTCATCTTTATCTTCATCGAAAATTTGAAGTTTATCCATAGAGCTCGATTTTTCTCTAAGTGTTAAAAATAATTAAAGGTTTATCATGTATTTTTTTTATTTTCTCAACCTTTAATTTTTATTTATTTATTTATTTTACCCATGCTTTCTATTAATTTTCAATTTTTTCATGGGTTTTTATTCCTTTCTCCATCATGGCGGATTTTCTCATGTCCTGGCCATTTCATAATTTCCCTCTCGATTTTCCATGCCTTAGACAAATTTTAGTTGTGTCTCTTTAGCAAAGCCAAACTTCACCATTTTATCTCCATTTTGCCTATCATCCCATGGCGGACTTGAAGTGTTTCCTTCCATTTGCTTGAGCAAGGTGAACTTTCCATGTGTTTATCCATTCATCTTCTAGGTAGGGTGAACTTGGAAGAATTATTTCCATCTTTCATTTTTTTTACTTAGTCAAAATTCTAACCATTTTAAGCTTGGGCGGACTTTCCATCTATCTTTCCACCTGCCCATACTTAGCCAAAAATCCAATTTTTTCTCCCTTACTAAGCTAGGCAGAATTTTAAGAAAGTTTTCCAAGTGTTCAAGAGTGATGGGCGGACTTTGGAGAGGTCTTGCCATACTCAAGGGCGTACTTCACAACATTTTTGCCACTCCTCTCAAGGGCGGACTTTCCTTCATCCTTTCCATTCCTCTTCTTGGCATAGGCGGACTTTCCTTGCCTTCTTCCATTCCACTCAAGAGCTGGGTGGACTTGGAAGAAGTCTTTCCATGTGCAGATCGGACTTTCCCAAGGTCTTGCCAAGATTCTTTCAACTGCTGGGCGGACTTTCCATTGATCTTTCCATGTCTCCAACAAGCTCGGCGAACTTGGCATTATCTTAGCCCATGATCTTTTGATTTTTACTTTATTTTTTTGAGATTTTTCACTATTTTTGCATTGCTTTTCATGCTTTTCATCAAATTTTTGATTGCTTTTTATCTGATTTTTTTATTGCTTTTATGCCCTTTATCTAATTTTTCCAGACTTTTTTATCTAAAAGGGCCCTGCTTTTTGGTTGATTTTTTTATTTTTCAATGACTTTTTGCATGCTTTTTACTTGCCTTTTAGATTTTTTGGTGATTTTTGCATGCTTTTCAATCCAAAGATGGAAACTTTAACTCCTTGATTGGTGGGGACCCTGGCACTTGCCAAAAATAGAAAGTTTCTAAAAATAGAAAAAGCGAAAAAAATAACTTTCTAAAAATAGTAAATTCCCAAATGGCCTAAAAGTGCCAAAAACGAAAAAAGCAAAATCCCTAAAAAGTAGGAAGTGTCAGAATTGGGCGAAAGCACATACGATCCTCGTTTGCAAGGTCTTCTAAACACTTCTATGATGCTTATGCACAGTTTTAGGCTTGAAATTTCAACTTGGCTCAGATAATGACTCCGGACTATGACTTGAAACCCACAGAGCGAAAGACCCTATGAAATTGCAACTCAAAACTAAACTCTAAAAACAAACCATCGAGGGTCCCCATGTCAATGGGGCGATGTGTGAAATAGGTCACAACACTTCCTTGCTTATGGTTCATTCCTATTAAGTGTTTGGATTATACTTGTATGCAAATCAAGGCGCCTCATGCAACTCATATATTCAAGAAACATAGTTGAATCATTGTTTTGAATAGAATTACAAAATATTATTAAGTTGCTTCTTGGTTGTCTATTATAAAAAGCATTTCTACCACTTGAATTCTATTTTCAATTAATGTTTCTTTATTAAAGGCATTACGGCTCTAAATTGGTTTTCCTATTTATTAATAAACAAATTTAACAATTTATTAATAAATAAATTTAACATAAAGTTCACTATATTGTCTTTAGGTGTGATTGCTAGTTATTATTATGGTTCCACACAATCCTTAAGTTGTTGATTTACAATCTACATAGTTGAATTGAATATTGCATCATTCTAATCTCTTGTGCACTTTAGATAAGACCTCTTTTAAAAATGATATAAAAAAGGATCACAACCACCAAATAAAATTATATTTTTTCTCAAATATTATTAATAAATTGTATCTATAACTTAATCATCATACACATATTAACTTATAATTTATCATCTTTTTCTAATATAATTTTTTTAAAAAAATTGTAAGAAATTATTATCCTATTATTCATAATTTTTTTATTTACATCATTTATAAATTTTTAATAAATAATAAAATATCTATTTTCTATAATTTTCTATAAATTATATTTAAATAAAATAATGTTTTTTCATTACCATGTATCTATTTAACTCATATTTCTATCAAATATTGTTAGACAATAATATTAATTTGATAGAAAAATACATAAGCGGGTGAAAGCCTCCACCAATGCCTCCTCTTTTCCCACCACGAGCAGTCCTTTCTCCACTTCTCCTTCAACCTCTTCGCTTGTCTGACTTACGAATATGCGTGCCTGTGATTGTGGGAAACGTGAAATTCTATAGTGGAAGGTGGAATGTTGTGTCAAGAGAGCTGTCCATACCCATTTACCCTCCTCCAACTCCATCTCTATACTAGTTTCATATGTATGTTCGAAATCATTTAATCCATGTGCGAACCCCAATAAAGTTTTTGGAGATTCACAATTCACAACAAAACATAGAAGAATGCAACGAGCAGTGGAGGGCCATTTCAGGGATGGCTTGGACATGATTTTCTGGTCAGCAAAGGAGTCAACTACATAGAGATTGGGAAATGAGTTTACAACGGAATTAACAACTATGGTCGCATCAGGGACCGCCCGCGTGCATACCTTTATTTCTTCTTTTAGCCAGTTCTGCAAATCCTTTGCACATCAACACACTAGCCAATGCACAATCAATTAAAAATAATTAGAATTATTAATGCCTATAAACTATAATTACCTGCATGCTTTGAATGCAACCTTCAACACCTGATCTGCTAATTGCTTTGAGTTCCACTCTTCTTAATCTTTCCATGTGCCCCAAACTTTCTATACCCGCCTCCTCCCACCTTGTATGTGCTTTCAGTGTCTCTAATGATCTGCATTGTTCTAAACCTGGTATCTTCTTAACTCTGTAGCATCCTTGGAGTTCAAATTTTTGAAGAAAAGCTAATTGTGCAAAATTAGGAAGTGTGTCCAACTCAGGGCACCCTCTCAAAGATATGTACTTGAGTGTATTTGGTAGGACCTTTATTTCCTTTAGATGGTTATTTTTACCAAGTGAGAGTCTCTCGAGGACGGGATAATAGTCTTCAGAGATGGAGATCTTGGACACTTTAGTTGAACATAGCTTTATCTCCTTCAAACAAGTAAACAACCCTGCCCCAAGATCCAATTCGCCGATTGGGCAAGAATTTATATGCAGCGATTGAAGATTAACTAGTTCCCTAACTGATCTAGGTATGGATTTCACTCCTAAACTCTCTATGGATAAATTCTTTAATAGATTTAGGTGCCCGAGAGAATCGGGTAAATATTCAAACTTAGAACAACCATTAATATGAAGAGAAGTCAAAGAAGACAAATCTCCAATAGATGTCGGCAGGCTTGTCAGCAATGTACTAGCAATAGACATTCTTTGCAGCTTGCTCAGTTGACCGATGTTCACTGGTACCTCCCTTAACCTCTTTGAACCATAATTAAGCATTGTCAAGGAGGCCTGATTTGTAATGTGATGAGGCAACTTTTCCAATTGGTGACAACTCTGGATATTCAAAATCTCTATCTTTGTCATGTTTTCCATAATGTCTGACTCTAAGGTGAGTTTAGAACATCGATCTAAGGTGAGATGTTGGAGGAGTGTGAGCTCCTTGAAAGAGACTGGCAACTTCCTTAATTTCGAACAACGGGTCAAATCAAGGTGCCTCAGATTTCTCAAATCACCAAAGTTGTTGGGTAGTGATGATAGCTCATCACAACAATGAAACTGTAGGTACTCCAACGATTCAAGAAGACAAAATTCATCTGGCAGTCTCCTCACCTTGCTCCCATTCCTCACGACTATCTTTTTCAAATGCCTAAGACATCCTATTGACTTTGGAAATCCTTGAAATTCTGAGCACCCACTAATAACCAGCTCTCTTAACTGCACAGGAGCCTGCAATAAATTCTTAAATGAGATCAACAAAATCCAAACAATAATAAAAATATGTAAATAAAGCTTATAAAAGTAAGATACTTACATTACTGTCAGTCTCCCATGGTTCTTCTAAGTGATGTAATCCAAACAATAATAAAAATATGTAATTAAAGCTTTAAAAAGTAGCTTATAAAAGGAAGATACTTACATTGCTGTCAGTCTCCCATAGTTCTTCTAAGTGATGTTCCCCTCTCTGTTTTTGGTAGAGTTCTAAGACCCTCAAATTTTTGAATGAACTCAATGAATGAAGATTTCTTTGCTCAATACCATGCCAACGAAGCCATACCAGCTCTTTTGATAGATCACCGATTACTTGATTATAATAATTTCCCCTAACATGGAAAATTTGTAATCCAAGCGAAGAGGGTTCCAAGATATAATTTTCTCTGCTTGCCTTAACTACAAGCTTTCCATCCTCAGAACATCGAAGAAACTCCTCCTTCTCGCTTGTAGATTCAGCTACTACGGCCATTATTCCTCGAATTTTGATGCGCTTTTAAATAAAAACAAAAATAAAATCAAATATTTATGGAAACATTAAACTTCATGGGAACAAGAATCAAATAAATACAACTAGACAAAGAAAAGTATTAATCTTACCTGTACTTCATTATCAACATTAATAATCTGCTGAGGAGACCACAGACGGTAGGGTGACTTGCAATTTGCGATTTCTCTACCCAAATCGCGTAAGTGGTCATGCATTCTTATGAGGTCACCATTGAGCTCAACGAGACACTTATTTAAAAGTCGTTCCCAACTATGCTGACCATTCCATCCTGATCCGTCCCAGGCTGCAATGGCTGAAGTTGTTTTCTGTCCAATAAAGAAACAAGCAATATCTAAGAATATCTGCTTCTCCTCATCATCTAGGGCATCGTAACTGACTTTTAGTCTCTCTTTGATATCTTTGGGTAAAATTCTAGAGATCTTGTGCAATTGAATTTTCCAATAATCTTTGTTGGAGATACCATATAACTGTGCTCCAAAAACTTTTAGAGACAAAGGTAATCCTTGACGAACATTTAGGAACTTTTCAACCAAATCTTCAAATGCTTGGTGTGCAGAGGGCTGCAAGAAAGCATGCCAACAAAAGAGCTGCTTGGCATGAGGTCGATCCAATGCTTTCATTTTATAAATGGATGAGATACCCCAACATCGAAGGACTTCAAATTCTCTTGAAGTCACTACAATCAAACTACCCCATCCAAGACTGTCCTTCTTGGGCACTAGAGCATTCAATTGCTCTACATTATCCACATCATCTAGAATGATAAACACTCGAATAGATCGCAAACGACTAGCAAGAATCCCCTTTCCTTCTTCTATATTGTCAATTGATACCCCTTGAAGACCAAGATCCTCTAAAAGCTTTTTTTGTTTCTTATGCAATTTACTTTTAGAAGCAGCATCTCTAACATCTAATAGAAAACTAGATTTGTCCATAGTTTTATATTTATTATTATATAGCTGTTTTGCAAGAGTGGTCTTCCCAGAACCACCCATACCCCATATTCCTACAATTTGCACATTGTCATGACTCTTTGCAGATTGAAGTGTTGTCCTTTCAAAATCTATTAGAGTTTCATCTAGACCAATTGGATGGTTGGCAACCACAAATGGCACATTTTTTACTACTTTCAAAACAGAGCCAACAATTTTCTTCATCAGGGTCCGCTCATCACTAAACATATACAACAACAGCAAAAAGAAATAGAACAAGCATCACTTAACATGTAACGAAAAATAAGGAATAAAATTCGTTCAACAAATGCATAAAATAATTGATATAAAAGGATAAGTGCTAGAGACAGAGTATTTTGGTACTCACTCATCATTATGAACGGTGTCACCGAAATTATATGAAACACTTTTGAGCGCATTCTTCCACTCCTGGAGCTTTTCCAAGGTGTATCTACCCTTCTTTGTATGCCGGGAAAATGCCTCAGCATAAACTCCTTTTGCATATCTGACATCATCAGGCTGAACATGATAGAAAACAGGAACAATTTGGGTGCCCGTTTTGAGCATAAATGAAAGCTCTGCCAAGCACCATGAGGATTGCGCATAATTCTCGGAGAATATAGCTATATGAAGCAAAGCACTGCGCATTGCCTCTTCTATTTCTGTAGGGAAGATATCCCCATATTCAAGCTCTTCTTTATCAAGAAAAACCCTCAATCCAATGCCAGTGAGGGTCTTGTACAGAGTGGCTGCGAGAGTTTGTTTGACATCGGAGCCACGATGATTAATAAACACATCGTAGGGCACCTTTCTGTCTGGCATTAGAGGGGATCTAGCAGAAGTAGATGTCGACGGTACAACTTGCTCAAAAGCATGCGTATCAGACGAAGATGGTGCGATCCCTTGAAAAGCATTAGAATGGGGTCGAGTTGAACAGAGAGAAAGAAAGAAAGAACACCAATTAAAACAGGATGAAAACAGGGCGCCCACTGAAGGCGTACTAGAAGTGGATGGAGATACAACAATTTCTTCAAATGCATTCGTATGTTCATTCTCTGGTTCACGCTCAGTGTTACAACTAAAAGTAGAAGTAGATGCCATGGAATTGGGTTTAAGCTTTGACAGAGATAAACTGGAACGAAAGAGGGGTTGCTGTTGAGGAGGTGAAGTGCTATGTATTTGTAAGTGGAGAGAATGTCGTCATAAAGATAAGAAGTGATGAAACGCGTAGATTGACTTGGGTGAGAGTGAATCGTGATAAAGATAAGGAGGGCCGGTCTTTGCATAGGAAATCGCGTGGAAGATACGCAGAAGAGTGCCGTGCACGTTGCAACCTACAATAATCAATTGTAGTGTTTGTCAATTGCAATAATTAAAGATACCACTTAATATATGTTAAAGCTTTAATCTTTTATATTGTTGGTTTCGTCTTCATAAAGATGCTTTTTAACTTTTTATATTGTCTGTTTTGTCGTCATAAAGATGCTTCATAAATTATTTATTGTAATTAAAGATGCCACTTAATATAATTGTTAAGATTTTAACTTTTATATTGTTCACTTTGTTCTTATAAAGATGTCTCATGATTATTTATTGCAATTAAAGATACCACTTAATATAATTGTTAAGATTTTTAACTTTTCATATTGTCCATTTTATCTTCATAAAGATGCCTCATAAATTATTTATTGCAATTAAAGATACCACTAATATAATTGTTAAGATTTTAAGTTTTTATATTGTCTGGGCTTTATCTTCATAAAGATGCCTAATAAATTATTTCTAAATATTTCTGAGTCTACTTGATACAAATACATTGTGCGAATAAAAAACTTTTTATCAATTGATCTAATTTAAAAACTTATAAAATTTAAAATGTTTTTGGGTTAAATAATAAATTTAATTAATAAAAAATATATATTTAGTCTAATTATTTTTAGTTTTCTTTGTACAAGATTTTATATCATTTATACAGGACAATTGTATGATCTTGATCTCATCCCTTATATCATACCTCCTAGAATTTGAACATTTGAGAGCACAACTTTATGTTGATATCTATTCAGTTGAGATAACATGATCCTAACCCTACCCCTTATATCATACCTATAGGGGTTTGAATCTTGGTAGAGGGCATAATCAAGAAACATACTATCACCCTAATCAATTGACTCAACCAATTGAACTACAAATCTTCTATTGACCTAATTATTTATGATAGAAGAAACCCAATACAAAGAATATTCAAATATGTGAGATTTTATAAAGGAAAATAACAAATCATATACAATCATCAACTGAAACCTTAAAAAATTATGATAATCATTCACACCTAACTACCAATATTTTCACATTATCCTTGAACCACTTTTTCTTAACATCCCTTTCAAAAATATCTATCTAAATTTATTTTATAAATCTTAAAAATTAAAAAGAAAAAAGATCTCTCTAAATTCATTCGATCTAGATTTTTAACCTTTTTTAATCATAAACTATATTGTTTCACTAGATAAAAATATTAATAAAATTAATTTTCTAAAAGTAAGTTTATAGTTTTATTATAAGTATTAATTAAGCTAATTAATTAAATGTATCCAATGAGGATAAATTAATTTAATTGAATTATTGTTTTATTTTAGAAATTAAGAGCAACATGCAAAGGAAGTATTTTCAAGGGTAATAATGAAACTATGTTGATCTTATAAAAAAAATCATATGTGTTATGATATAAAATATTTTAATGTTTATAGTTTGACAAATTTTACAAATTATAAATAGTTTTAAAATTTTAAATAGTTCAATCTTAAGTTCCTTAGTTAGAGATTGTGCCATATGAGTTTGATTTAAATCATGGATAGGAACTATGACCCATAAGAATGATTCAATGAGAATTTTTAGTAGAAATTTATTCAGTGTTAGTGTACTTCCTATATACCTTAGTTGTAGGTTTTTCTTAGAGGTGATGTTTATTGGCCACTCATTTTTCCTCTTAACATGTTATTTTACTCATGTTGGTGCAAATGGTGATCATTTGTATAATTAGCCACATGGATCACTGATGCAAGAGCATCCATTAAGCAAACTTAGTCTTCTCAAAGACAAGATATACCGTGAGTGGAATATAAGAGAATAATTCAGGTTGAGGGAGAACAGCAAAGGGCATGGCCGGAAACAAAAGGTTTGAGAATTTAAATAAAACTAAAAGACAACGCAAATAAAAAAGGAGAAGAAAGAAACCTCACTGTCATTGGGTAGCAAGGGGGCGCCAAGCACAGGAAAGCAAGATGGCATGGAAAGGAGGCAGCGAGTGAATAATCAGCGTAGGAGGAGTAAGGAACAGGCTATACCAATTCCTAGAGAGGGAGATTTAAATTTAAAAAGAAAAATAATAAGAAATGCTAAATGCAGATTTGGGGCGACCAGTATGAGGTACAAAAGGCTACGAAATCAAAACAGGTAAAGCATTTGTTAAATGTTTGGCAAGAGTTAGTGATGGGCGTTCAAAATAGAGGGGATGCAACAAAAGTCATAGTAAAAGTCCAAAAATTCATATAGATGAATTAAAATATGAATATAGAGGGGTGCACGCTAAGCTGAAGGAGGTGGGAAGAAATTTAAATGCTTGCAATGAGAAGAGTCGTTTATGTATGTAATTTACAGAAGTAGATTTATTTGTTTGGTTTCTCAAATAGTTTAAATTGTGAAGTTAATGAAATCAAAAGGGATTTTGTACCAAGAAGGTTGTGGAATGAATGATTAAAATTCAAATTTGCTGAGATAAATACTTAATGCCTGGAATGTATGTTCTTCTTGTTGTTAGTATGATTTAAAGTGAAAATTCAATCGACAAAATGAAATTGTAACTGAAATGTTGTCCGGAAGAGGAATCACATTGAGTGTTTTGTTTGTTGTGAGAGAGGGGAGTTCTTGTCTATGTCAATTGGTATTAGAGCCACAAGATCTTGAAAGTGGAGAGAATCCACCGGGACTGTGGGTGAGGAGTTAGTAGAGAGTGAAGAAGCCTTGAGAATATGCTATACTTTTTTGACAAAATGTCTTGGAGACATGGAGAGAGTTTGTTGGGTCAACCTTGGATTTGAGATAGAGAAGCTATACATAACGGCGACGATAGCACTAGCACAATCAAGGATGGGGAAGAATGTGTGTTGAATCCGTTATGAGATAAACAAGAGGAAGTGGTAAAAG
This sequence comes from Sequoia sempervirens, assembly GCA_007258455.2. Lineage (NCBI taxonomy): Eukaryota > Viridiplantae > Streptophyta > Pinopsida > Cupressales > Cupressaceae > Sequoia > Sequoia sempervirens. Next base: position 78,951 of record VDFB02272268.1, read on the forward strand.
AAATTGCAACAGTATGCCCCAATGAGTGTACAAAGAAGAAAGCAACATCAAAGTTGCAATAGGTGAAAAAGAAGAAGTTGAGAATCCTTTGAAGGATGAAGAGAAGAAAGAAAATATTATAGCAAATATGAAAAATGAAGAAAAAGAAGAGATCCTTGTGCAAAAGGATCAAGAGGAAAGCAAAGAAATTGCAAAGGATGAGAAGTTTTGCAGCCCTTTGATAGAAGGGGCATGAAAGGAAAAGAGTGTGGGGGAAGCCCACACAAGTGGAGAAGATGCTAAGTCAAATGTTGCAGCAATGGGATGTGAGTGGAGTGAGTTGTGTGAAGTGGAAGAAGGGTGTTCACAAGCTGAAATAGTGAACATAAATTGTCCGAAGTTTGATTATGAGGTTGAGGAGAACAAGGATGAAACATTGTTCAGAGAAGATATGAGAAGAATCCAAAGTTATTTGGGTGGTGAAAGTGAAAAGTTAATGGAGAAGAAGAAATTGGTGGCACAAGAAGGACCATTGAGGATATATGATTTTTCATAATTCTTTTTATGATTTATTTGTAGGTAAGAAAGAGGTTACAGTTGTGATTGAAGAAATAGAAAGAAGATAAATATTTTTTCCCTTGGAGGACATGTTGATGAAGATAGATGGTGATGGACAAAACATAGTAGCAGGGAGGCTTGAAGAAATCCTTGTGCAAAAGGATGATGAAGAGAAGAGTGAAGTGGAAGAAGCGTGCCTTGTTGGAGGCATGGAAAATGAGAGATAAGGTGCAGCAGAGGTAAAGTTTGATTGGTGTAATTATGAAGAATTTTTTAATTTTCATTCCTTTGAGTTTGAAAAAGTAGAAAGTATATAGATATTGTGGGTTGAGGTGGAACCCGAGAATAGCTTCATTATGTTGGTATGGAAAGAAAAGAAATTGAAGAGGATGAATGCTCTTGGAGGAAGAGGGCAGATTGTGGTGGGTTAATTCCCACAAAGGTGGAAGATGAAAGTGGAGTTTGGTGGAGGTAGTTGGATTATGGTGGGAAAGATCTCACTAATAGAGAGCGTGAAGAAAGTATTAGATGGAGGTGGTTGGTTAGAGATGGGTTTGAACCAACGAAAATAGAAGAAGAGTGAAGAGTATTTGGTGGAGGAGGTCATACTATGGTGGACATAAGTCCATGAGAGAAGAAATGAATGGAGTGAAAACTTGTTGGTGGGCCATGGTGAATTTTCTAGCAAGATGTTGGAAGAAGAGGAAAAAAATAATTTGCAAGTATTAGTTTCAGAATGGGAGCATGCTACAAGTTGTTCACAACTTGGAAGAGTAGTTCTACTATTCAACTCCATTTTGTGAGCTTATGCTCATAGAATTTTTACTAGGTGCATCTAATGTAGGAGCATCCATTAAGCAGTCAGACTTAGTCTTCTCAAAGACAAGATATACTATGAGTGGAAGATAAGAGATAATAATTTAGGTTGAGGGAGAATAGAAAAGGGCTTGCCCAAAAATGAAAGGTTTGAGAATTTAAATAAAACCAAAAGAAAATGCAAGTAAATAAATGAGAAGAGAGAACCTATGCCTGGAGAAAGGAAAAAACCATGCTACCATTCGGTAGCAAGGGGGCGCTAACCACAAGAAGGGAAGATAACATGCAAAGGAGCCAATGAGTGAATAATTAGTGCAGGATTAAGGAAGAGGCTATGCTAAATCCTAGAAAGGGAGATTTAAATTTAAAAAGAAAAAAGAAAAAGAAATGCTAAATGCATATTTGGGGTGACCAATATGAGGTACAAAAGGATGTGAAATCAAAACAGGTAAAGAATTTGTTAAGTGTTTGGCATGAGTTAGTGATGGGCATGTAGAATAGAGGGGATGCAACACAGCTTATAGTAAAGTCTAAAAACTTTTACAAATGAACTAAAATATGAATATAGAGGGGTGCACACTAAGTTGAAGGAGGTGGGAAGAAATTTAAATGCTTTCAATGAGGAGAGTGTTTTATGTATGTAATTTGTAGAAGTAGATTTATTTTCTTGGTTTCTAAAACAGTTTCAATTGTGAAGTTAATGAAATCAAAAGGGGTTTTATACCACGAAGGTTTTGGAATGAATGATAATTAAAATCCAAATTTTCTGAGATAAATACTTAATGCCTTGAATGTATCTTCTCCTTGTTGTTAGTGTGATTTGAAGTGAAAATTCAATAGACAAATTGAAATTGTAACTGAATTGTTGTCCAGGAGAGGAATCGCATTGAGTTTTTTGTTTGCTATGAGAGAGGGGAGTTGCTATCTACGTCAATCACTAAAATATTTGTCACAAGTTAATTAGACATTCATTGAAAGAAAAAAGTCAAGGTTTAGGATTATTTCAATTAGTAGTGCTATGAATATTGGATACTCCTTGATGAACAAGTGATCTAGAGGTCAAAGAGATTGAAGAATAAAATACTCTCTTGGGAGGTCTATAGTCATTTATAGTTTTTACTACAAGTGGATTATGCTTATAGATATAATTATCACTATGCGCATGGTTTTATATTTCATAGTTAGATCTATCAAAGTGAAACCTAAAGGATTATGGATGTATTACTTCATTACTTGACACATATTGTTATAATAATAACTAGTTAATAGTTATTAGGAATATTCAAGGATTATGTGTCATTAGATACTATGATAAGTTACATAACAATATAGAAGACATGATGAATATAGGTTGGAATATTAAAATCGTCACTAACATGTACTCTAGGGTCATCGATAAGGAAATAGTCAAACTTAAATGCTAAAGAATGAAATAAAATATAGTAAGAATTAAACTCATCAAAATACTATATTAGGTAAGGTAATTATTATGGGGGCTAATAATGAATGACATTGAGGTTATATATAATCCATTTCTATTATGATACAAAAATTTAATGTGAATGGTTTCATAAATTTTACAAAATATATAAATAGTTTTGACATTGTAGATAGTACAATCTTGAGTTCCTTGGATTGGAACTTGTGCCATATGGATCTATGAACTATGACCTATATGAATGATTTGATGAATGTAACCTATATAAATATATTAAATTATGATGTACTTCCTATATACCTTAGTTGTGAGTTTTGACCTAAGAGGCGATTTAGGATTAGAAGGTGGAAATCTTGTTGATTGGTCACTCATTTTTCCTCTTAACATATGCTTTGACTCATTTTGTACCAAATGGTGATCATTTGTACTATTAACGACTTGGAGCACTAAAAGATTTTCCATAAGTGGATTAGACATTCCTTATAAAATAAGAGGTCAAGGTTTAGGATTATTTCAATTAGTACCTTGAGCATTAGATACTTCTTAATGAACAAGTGATCTAGAGGAGAAGGATGTTGAATAAAAAAATATTTTTTTGGGAGTTCTATAGTCATTTATATCTTTTAGTATGTGTGGCCTAGCTTAGAGATATAATTATCACTATGCATATGGTTTTAGATTGCATAGTGAGATCTATCAAACTAAAATCTAGAGGATTGTGGATGTATTGATTCTTCACTTGATCCATATTGGTTTCATAATGATCAATTACAAATTATTAGGAATAATCAAGGATGATGTATAATTAGATATCATAATATATTCTATAACAAGATTTAAGGCATGATGACTAAAGGTTGGAATATTGAAATCATCACTATCATATACTCTATGGTTACTAGTAAAGAAATAGTGAAACTTAAATGCTTAACAATAGAATAAAATATATTAAAAATTAAACTCATCAAACCTTTATAATCCTTTAGCAACTAGTCTTTTAATAAATGCACTCATTAATAGATTATCATATGTATGTGTTTATTATATGAAGAAATGGATCTAATAATTATAATGGAAGCACACATCTATGAGTAGAGTTATTGAAACAATTATTGGTACATTAATAATATGTTCAACACAAGGAGTATGGACCAATTTATCAATAATTAATCAATCATTAGAATCATATAGGGGAGTACCCATAGTTGTATGGGAAATATTGTCATGAATTAAGTATGCATGATATCATCATTATAAGGAATGGAAATATTGTGAGAAATCAAAATATATGGATCATTACATGAGTAATTGTATTTCATTTTCAATATTAGCTATGTTGTTGTGAAAAAGGTAATGTAGTTAGAAGAAATTCACCATCGTGTATGCCTTTAAAGAGGTGCCACCATCATGAATCACATGGAAAAATGAAATAAGGTGATATAATTTAATAGATATGAAAATCAACAACATATTCCATGAAATATTGGAGTTGTGATATTGTAGTGTTAAACATTATGTAAATATTGCAATATTTCACATTAAATTTTGAACTCAACTTATACCATATATTAATGATAGATTCTCACATTTCTATAGCAATGATTTTAGCTTAATATTGAATAGTACAATACATTTTGAGAACATGTGTAAAATATAAGTAGAATTTTCTCAATGATATCATGATGCACAAATGTTTGCATGGCATGCTAGCATCTTAAGATTTTTTTAGGTTCAAAATCATACTTTTTGCATGGCTTTCTTATGACATGTATCATAATTATTGAAGGAAAAAGTAACATCTCTTTCCCTTCCATCCAAGAAAAAATAACCAAAAATTCATTCATTTTGAAGGGTCTTTCACTTTTTGGACTTTAGGCTCTTCATTTCTTAGATCCTTGAGGAAAATATGTAAAAAAAAAAATCTATCGTTCTCTCCTAGCTATATTTTGACCTCCATTGAATAAAATCTTCATTTCAAATATTTAGTCTTCAAAGTGAGATCTCTTAGTTATAGAGGAAAACCTTTTTTCTATTGACTTTACTTGCATGCAATGGTAGTTTTTCCCATAGAAGAATTGACACCATTATCAAATGAATCATTTTATCACTTACTTTTGATCCTTAATGCATTTAGGATTTAAAATTTTATTTTTATTAGTCATCTCAAGTATGTTGGTTTCCCATGGAGGTTGTGAAACACAAAAAAATAAGATAGGGGAAGATTTCACAAAATGGAAAAGTGGATCCAAAGAGGGTAAAGGGGTCCTATTCTTCTATTTTCATTAAGGAAATGAGATCCACACCAAGAAGTGACTATCAACCCTTAGGTGAGTCAACTCAAGGTATGAATCAACAAATTTCCCTTTTTATACTAGGTTGGGGGTTTAAGTTAAATTGCACTTTGGGGAGAAAGATTAAAACCATCAAATAAAATCCAAATTACAAGCTATAAAGTGCATTTAGAAGATTAAAAAATAATAATGATGGAACCTATAGACTTTAGGGAGAGTTTGTAAGGGATAAATGTTGTGTACCTTTTGTAGAAAATTCTTTTCATGGCTCACTGAGGACTCAATCGCCCTATGGCGAATGGGTCCTGGCTATGGCTATGAAAAATTTGTTTCTGGGTTCTGTTCTTCTCAGTTTGTATTTTGAGATTCTTGAATTGATATTCTTGAATCTCATACTTAGAAAGCTAGAAATAATTTTTTTAGGTAAATTTTAGTGAAATTGCAAGAAAGGTGACAATAGATGCAACATTGACAACTTTGCAATTTTTGTTCTCCAATTGATCTTCAACCTAAAATCTGCAATAACACATTAAAGAGGAAAAAATGTTGTTTTATTAGGGAATGGGGGTTTTCCTTGGTCAAACCCTATTTTGTTAATTAAACCTTGAAATGAATTAAAGCATAAAGGAATGATGAATGAAAAAAAAAATGTAACAATTTACCAAACCTTAATTAAAACCTTCAATAATGTAAATATGCAAAATTGCATGAAGTGACCTCAATGAATATAGATCTTGGTCATAAACCTTGATGTGAAATAATGTACTTGAATAATTGATTGATATTGAACACTACATCACCATATTAGCTCAACAAACATGCATGATGCATTATGACTTTGACATGATGAAATAAATCTTTATTGTTACAATAATCTTCTAGAAATATGCCCTTCAATGCCTTATAAATTTTTCCTGAATTCTCTTGATCTCATAAACTTGCTATCATGAACTTGCTCATAAAATTGCTTAGATGAAACTTAGTGAAATAGACTTGTATTTATACATATCTTAATACTACTTCCCAAAATTCAAATATCACATGCCAACATTGAATCATGGATTTCAAATCATTAAAATAATACCAAAAACATATTTCAAAGAGGGGTCTTAGGTCTAAGTGAGGACCCATTCGCCATGCGGTGAATGGTTCTTAGGCCACTTACCTAGGACACATATTGGTCAAGGTTAAATGCCATCTAAAAATAGGGTCCTAGGACTAAGTGAAGACCCATTTTCCATGTGGAAAATGGGTCCTAAGTAACTTACGTAGGACACACACCTTCTAAAATTAAGTGTTGTGTAATGGCATTTATGAATGCCAAGTTTTACCTATTAGAATTTGCAATTAATTAGGGTTGGATTTGAATTAAAGGGGCCAATTAAGGAAAATTATTCTTAATAAATTAATAAAGCCTTAGATTATTGTGAAAGTGTAAAGATACACTTTACAACACCCTAAATAAGGTACAATTAAGTCCATTTAGTTAAAAAGGGCCCTAAACTTAATGTGAATGTGTAAAACACATTAAAACACTAAATCAAGGAAACAATAGGCTCATTTTACTATTAATTATTATCAAATTAAGTAAAAAAGGGATACTTAAATTCCTTTACTACATTTAGCCCCCACTTTATTGAGAGGAGGAACTTGCATCAAACTTGCACTAAAGTAGACATTCAAGAGGCATCCAAGTGTACCAATGTGGATGGTATAAGTTGAAAAATATTGAGGGGGTGGTCAAGCCCCCAGGATCCAAGATCATACGTCAAACCAACATAAGCACAAAGGGGTACACACAAGGTGTATGATATGTAGCAACAAGAAAAGATACACAAACATACAATGTAAAAGACTGAAATAAAGAAAAACAAAAATAAAACAAAAATAAAAAAGGGTGGATCAAGCCTCGACCATTGTCTAAGTTGTTTGTCCAAAACACATGCTCACTTTGGGGTAGTGGAACCTTAGGTTGTCCATTAGCCAAGTTTTCCCAATGGGTGGCTTAGTGAGAAAGTCATGCCTCTGTCTAGGCTCTCACCGTACAATGAGAAAGTCATGCCTTTGTCTAATAACTTCAATACTTACCATACCAAAGTTATCCCTCTAATAACTTTAATAGGGTACCACAACACAAAAATTTGAGCTTCACAAGGACTAACAAGTTGTGTTATGCTAAGCACTTATGAACAATATGCAAGTAAAGGTTTGATCAAAGGGACTTTGCTTAGTTCATGTAAGGTCTCTTCTTAGGGAACATCATGCCCAATATCTCCAAGAGAGGACAAGTCAAAAAAATATCACTCTCTTAGAGGATATCAATCCCAATGACACCACCAAGAAAAGGATGCATCATAATAAAAAATAAAATCACACAAAGAAATATGAGTGTCAATGTAGGCCCCCACTTTAAAGCGATGCTAACACCATTGTTCTAAGCAATCCTCTTTAAAGTAGAAGAAGACATGAGAGAATATTTAAAAAGCCATATGCTAAGTCATATGCTCTCGAATGAAACTACATCATGAGTAGAAAGGAAAGTATGTCACATGTAGGGAAACTTAAGGCATGTTGTCCACATCCCAAGCTTTCTAGATTATATATACATGGAAAATAGTGAACTAACCAAAAGATACAATGAAAAGTGTTATACGAGAACAATGCTACCTAACCTCCTTTCCCCCACTTAGTGCAAGACAAGGGTGAGCCAAGGTGATTGATGAAAATCAATATCTATTAGATGAACTAGCTACTTCAACACAAGGAAGAGCACCACAAATCTTAAGATGTTGAATTTTATCACCCAAAGCCTTAAAATCATTTGTAGAATGACCATGAACTCTATGATATGCAAAAAATGAACTCTTGTTGTAAAATTTATTTTGTGTTCTTAGAGGCATAGATAATATACTCTCTTGATCAATAGTAGAAGATGCCCCTTTCCTTTGCTTCAAAGATATCTCTTTCTTAGTACAAGGTGTCATACTGACACAAGACTCTTTAGATAGCAATATTTTGAACTCTCTCCTTGAAAGGAGGGTGTAAAATCTAATGAACTCTAGTTGTTAGTGTTTTGTGTGATGACATTGATATTAAGGGAAGATTTTTTTAACTCTTTCATTTATTTTGAAGGAAAATAACCAAGAGCACTAGTTTCTATCATTTTAGGATGCACTAATATTAAAGTTAGATTAGAAGAATCATTTTTAAGAGTGTTGATATTGAGTGAAGGCTTGTTCGTTTATTTTGAAGGACAATAACCAAGACCATTAGTCGTTTATTTCATGTTACGCTCTATAGGGACACAAATAGCTTGTTCTCTAGCACCACATCCTTTTCCACTATACCCAAGTTGTTTGATAAGTTCATAACCTCTTCCATGAAGATTTTTCATTTCTTTTGGATTTGGTGGTTGTTTATAATCAACTTCATCAAAGTTTTTTTTTTAATTTGCTTCTTCTTCTAAAGTGGTTGAGGTGGATGCTTTGGAATTTTGTGTTGACATTACCACATTTTCTTTTCCCTTTTTATAATCTTTTGTTATGATCTTGTATTCTCCCATGAAAGTAGGTGTGAAATCTAAGGAACCCTAATCATCTTCCAATAAGTTCATGACTTTTTCAATATGCTTTTCTTTTTCTTGCTCTTGTACATTTTCCACTTGTATAGTTGGTGTCAACCTTTTCAAAGGACTTTCCTTATTTTTCTCAATGAGTAAAGCATTGTAAGACTCAAGATCAACTTTGATTGTATACACTTTGTTGTTATAGATATACTTCATCTTTTGATGAAGGGTAGAAGGTCACCCATTCATTTCATGAATCCATGGCATACTTAAAAGAACATTATATGAAATATGGTGAGGCATAACATGGACTAAAGTTTTTAATGTTACTTTCCTAAACTTAATAGGTAATGACTCCAAGAAGTTGTTAAATCCTATGTTGTCAAATCCTTAGATAGACAAAGAATTATGGACAATGTCACTCTTATTCATATCAATCTTTTCCAAAAGGCTTACACGACACACATTAAGGGTTGAACCATTGTCAACAAGAGTTTTATTTATCACAGTTTGATTAACGTGAGCTATTATCATGGAAGCTTCATTTTTTTTTTGCTCTTCTTTTGAAGGTAATTCATCTTGATGGAAATTAATGTCTAATTTGGCTAGAGTTACAACTTGAATTTGAGCTGGCACATCATTTGGTTGCACATTAGGAGTAGTAGGAACTTGTTGTAAAGGACTTGAATCATTTTATGATAACTAGGTGAGGCTTGAATAAGATTCCATAAGGATATCTTAGCAGGAGTATTTTTAAGTTGTTCAACAAGATCATACTCCTTTCCACTTTGTAAAGAAAAGCGAGGAGCTCTAGGCAAGATCGGTTGAGGTAATAGGAGGGATGTTGGAGTTGTTTTTATTGGTTGTGGATTTTTCCCAGTGTTATATGTATGAGCAATGATATTGTCACTCAGTTTCTATGAAACATTATCATTATCAAGTTTCCTTTTAGGTGGTTCTAAGATAAGCATGGGTTTAGTTTGAACTTTTAGTTGTTGTGAGGGTGGATAAATGATAAGTTGAGGCTTAGGAGGTTCAATAATTAAAGGATTTGTAGGACGTCCAATAATTAGAGGACTTGAAGGAGTCCTAATATTCATATAACCTCACCAAACTTATCCTTATTTTCATGATATCTTAGTGAAGGGGATTTTAATGTCATCTCATCATCTTCATCTAAGGAAGCCACATTACTATTGTTTGAAGGACATGTGCCAATGTTCTCATTTACTTCCACCATGATATCTTCCCTAGTATTTGAGCTTTTAGGATAGCTACAAACTAGATGTTCATGAAATTCAATGGTTGGTTCTTCTAAAATAGCTTCATCACAAGTAGGGGAATCATCAATGTTGTATTTTCTTGTTTATCTTGTATCAAACCATTCTCACAAATAGGAGAAATAGGAAAAGAATTATTAGGGGTTGTTTCAATGATCTCATCCTTGTATCCAACAATGTCTTCCCTAGTAGGAGAGGTAGGTGAAGAGAGATAAATAGGATTCTCATAACTCTGATTGATTTTATCTTCTAACACCAAAATATCTTCTTCACAAATAGGAGAGATATTGGGAGAAGACCAAGCTTTATTTTCAAGAGTATCCACCATTGTATTCTATTACACTAAAGCATTCTCATAAGTGTGAGGGATGAAATTTTTCTTTTAATTGTTAGAAATATATGATACTAACATTGTGTGACAAAAAATGAAAAGTACTTCTAACCATCTTATGCAATTTTGAGAAAATTTAAATAATGTATATCCAAAGATGAGAAGTACTTTTATCCAATTTATGCAAAGAAAAAAGGACATGTTGTGAATTTATCCCCCTAGAAAGATGCACCATCTATGCATCTAGTTAGAACAATGAGGGGCAATAACTACCACTTATGTTGCAAATACTCATTAAATGTATCCTTTAAAAGTGCCTTATAAATTTTTTGCAATCTAATATTTTCTAGGCACATACTCCATTTTGACTTCATGTTCTACAACCTTCTCTCTTAGGAAATGAAGCCATATATAGATGTGTTCAGTCCTTGAATGCATTACTAGATTCATGGAAATATTAATTGCACTTGTATTGTCACACAATATGTGTTCATCATACACCACCTTCACATCCTTCAAGGTCTACTTCATCTAAAGCATTTGAGTGTAACAAGATGTTGCAGAAATGTATTCAACTTCTATTATGGACAAAGACACTAAGTTTTTCTTTTTATTGAACCAGGATACCAATCTGTCTCCCAAGAAGAATGCACTTCCACTTGTACTTATTTGGTCATCTACACAACCTACCCAAATAACATCAATATAAGCACTAAGAGTAAAGTTATTATCCTTTTTGCACAACAATCCATAATCTAGAGTTTCCTTTAAATATTTGAATATGAATATTGAAACACATTGAGATATGTAGAATGTGTACCAGAGCTCATACAACTAAATTATTATATACACCAATTGAAACAAGTACCCAAACATATACTTTGAAGAATAGAGAGGAATTGAGAAATATCTATAGAAAAATCCCATTTGAAACTATACTTGTGGACCCCAAAAAAATATGATACAAAAAAGTAGCATGTATTTAACACAACTGAACATATCCATAAAATTGTATGGACAAGACATTCTTTTTCAAGGAATGTGAAACATTAAAACAAGCCTTCATCATTACTTTACTCTTCTAGAGCATAAACACCCTGCTACTTACATCTATTATACAAGGTGTAATGACTTGAGAACTTGGATACAACACCTTCAAATTAGGAAAAAACCATTTCCCATGGAGAGATTCATACCAAAATACCATGACTCTACCAAAGAGTTTGCACTATGAATGTCTTTGCAAACTTCTAAAACTTACCATTCTAAAATTTATCTTTACATATGGTACACAAAACTAGAATAATACCAATTAGGACAAGTGTGCCAATCTCCACACATCTTCTACTTCCACCAGAAACTTCAACAAAGGTTCATTTATGCATAAAATATTTGCACACCAACTATTCTAATCCAAATCTTCTTTCATTTTGAATATTTCAGCACCTTTTCCTTTTCAAGGGGCTAAAGGATTCTACAAGTGAAATCTCCCCCTGATATAATGTACTATCTAAGTTTATCTTGGAATCTTGTGTAGATTACACAAGAGTGTAATCATCTTTCTTCTCATGATCTTCTAATTCATTTCTCTTATTTTGTTGATAGAGTATTTCATCCCTTTTCTAATTTTGAATAGGTGGCTTCACAAAACCACTCCTGCAATAATTTTCCTTGTGTCCCATCTTACTACATTTATAGCACACATTGTTGTGCTCTGGAACAAATTTGTTCCTCTTCACTTTATATCTACACACATTAGCCTTGTGACCATAGTTGTTGCAAAAATAGAAAAAACCATCAAATAAGACTATTTTTTCTTTGAGGCACAAATGATCTACCCATATTATCATTCCTTATTTGTATACAATCAACCACCTTAAGCAAAAATTTATTGCAAGAAAAATAGTGACCTTGAAAGGATTGATTGAACCTGGTAAGAGCATGTTGTCTTGTAGGTTGAGGAATTCTTAATCCTTTTTTCTTCCAATCAGAATTTGATTCACCTTCTTTCTTTCCATTTTGATTAGTCTTTGCATTTCCAGAGCCATCTTTCTTATAATCTTCAATGAAATCTTTCTCCTTCTTTGTTTCAATCCTCCCATCAAATTTGGAGCTGTCCACATGACCAAACTTCTCTCCTTTTTTACTTTGTTCTTTTTCTCTTTTCAAGACATTCCTTAGAGTGACAATTTTCTCTTCAAGTTTTAAAAATTTATCTATTTTATTATTGAGCTTGACATCCAAGGAATCTTCAATCCTTTTTCCTTCTTCAACCTTTACTTTTAGGTTAGAGATCATACCTTCTACTAGTTTTGGTTTGATTTCACCTTGTTCTACCTTGGCTTTCAATTTTCTAGTTTCTTCCTTTGATTTTTCAAGCAATCTTTCATATTCTTGATTTAATCCCCTTGCTTCATTTAGGTCTTTTAGAACAAAATGATTTTTATCTTCAAAATATATTTCCCAATCATCTAAATTAAAATCCCAACCTTTAATCCATTGATTCTAGATTTGGATCAAAAGAGAAAATGTCCTCATCACTCTGAAAGGAACTAGACTCCTTACATTGGTTAACCTTACATTTTCTCTTAATAATATTGAAGGCCATAAAGAGGGTTTCAAAATTTGAAACATTCTCCTCATCTTTAGAGGAACCATTGCTTTCTTTGCAGTAGAGACTCATTTTAGCCTTATCTCTTTTACTACTATCATCTGATTCTTCTAGGGACATTTAAACACAAAATGACCAATTCATCCATAATTAAGACATTTGAAAGGTAACTTACCTTTGTAATTGCTAATGCATTTCTTCAATCTTCTTACAAAGTTAGCTTCAAATTCATCAAGGTCGTCATTTTTTTTAGCACCTTCATCTTCAATATTTTCATTAGCTTTGAATGTACCTTCCTTCTTTGGGACATCTTGATCAAACACTCTCATTTTAAAGGAAATAAGAGCACCAAACATTACATCAATAAAGTAAGGATTGAAATCTTTACATTCTTCAATGGAAGACACCTTATGACTATAGGTTTAAGTGAGATACATAGAACCTTCTTCACAATATCACTTTCTTTTATTTCTCCACCAAGACCAATGATGTTAAAGATAAATTATTGTACCAGGAGCATGTAACTTGAAATTTTTTTATCCTCTATCATTTTTAGAGTCTCAAATATAGTTTTAAAGATCTACTTCTTAGCTTGCTTCACTTTTGTATTACCTTCATAGATACTGCTAAGATCTTCCTAGACATCCTTAGTGGTGTTCCAATTCATCACCTTCAAAAGCTCTAAATTGGCCAATCCATATAGGAGAGCATTCTTAGCTTTGGCATTACATTCATATAATCTAATTTCAATAGGATCTTTTGGAGTAGTAGGAGCAATATAACCAAATTTAACTAATTTTTAAACACCAAACCCTAGGGATTTTATGTATCCTTCCATTCTTAGTTTTTAGAAAGCATAATTAGACCCATATTACCTAGGATCCTTGTATAAATCATCATTTGTGATCTTGAATCTTTACCTCAATATGTTAGGCTTCCTTAGAAGAACTTGGCTCTAATACCAATTGTTGAACACTCTTAGAGATAGAGGGGGGTGAATGAGTCTACTCAAAACTTAAAATATTTTGGAACTTAGAACCCTTAAGTAGATTAGGGTGAGTGTAGGATCATGGGGTTCCAAAAAGTTGCAATATTACAAAAGAGTGGTTGATGAATTTTTTTATCATGAAATGAAAAGGGTTTATTGAGAAAATTATCATCTTTCCAAAAATAAGATTTACACTATTTGGAATTAAATAAATAATTATTTTTAATTTTTTACATACATTCTAACTAAAGTCTTGATTGCTAGGTTTATTGAAAAACAATGCATAATTCTTGAATGATTTTCACATTTTTTGAATATAAAAGATGCATCACATTCTATGCTTCCCTTTATATAGAATTAAAAAAAGAAAAATTGAATTTCATAAATTTTTGACCAATTTATGGTGGTTAGACAAACATGTTTTAATTTTTTTTTAAAAGTTTAATAAAAAATTCATAACTAATTATTTACATGCAAAAAAATTACAAAACAAAATGTGACACATCCAGACATGTGTACTCTACATATATTAAAAGTTTCAAGAAAAAAAAATTCTTTTGTACTTAGGTTGGTCAAACATACACCTTTTTGAGAGATATATACAGCCATTTTTGACATGATGTTATTTTCATCCTTTTCAGACTTCATTGTATACTTGACACTTGATGAGATATATATGTGCAGCGGTTCGATTGATCCATGATATGTTTTACATGATTTATGTGATGGATGCATTGATCTTATGATGTGTTCTACATGATTGATGTGATGGATGCATTGTAGTTTCTATGTTTTTATGATGATTTATTTGTATGGATGCATAAATGATGATGTGATATGATATTTGATGATGTATTTCTTTTCTTTGAAATGCAATGTATGATAAATAAAATGTGATGTAAATGAATGATGAATGAAATGATAATGGAAATGAATGATTTTATATAATGAAATGTAAATGAATGATGTACTAATGAAATGTAATGATGTATGATGAAATGCAAATGAATGATGTATGAATGAAATGTGTAATGATGTATGATGAAATGCAAATGAATGATGTATGATATATAAATGAGGTGTAAATGAATGATGTGAGTAATGAGATGTAATGTGATAGATAGAATGATGTAAAATGTCTTCTACATGTATGCAATGAATGATGATTTTGCAATTACATGATAATGACAATGTGATGAGACGTAAATGCATGATGTAACATAACTTGTATATGATGCCACGAAATGAGATGTTTATTGTGAAATTTATGATGAGATGAAGAAATGATTTTTATATGCATGTCATTATGAAATTTGTACGTGTCAAGTATACTCAATCTTTAATAAGAAAAGATAACATTATTTGCGAATGAATCTTTGTAACTTGTGTAACCAGTACTCTGCAGATGTATTTTTTTATGAATGCAATCTATGTTTACCATGCAAACCTATTTTATCAATGCAAACCTAAGTGTCATTTCAACAATCTTTTTATTTTTCCTTTATTTCATCACTGAACTTTTAAAATGTTGAAAGCGAATACAAGCATCAATGATATGAGATAGACCAATGATGACTTGAGTACTTCCTTCATGATTTTTGATATTGCAAGCAAACACAAGCATCAAGGTATGGGATAGACCAATGATGACCTGAGCATTTCTTGCCTAAACAAACAAGAATTAATCATTTTCTTAAGTGAATCGGAATGTCATCCATGATACTTGGTAGAGCACTTCCCGTGATAATTCATAAAATAATAATGACTAACTCACAAACAACAAACAAAGAAAAGGTATCATTCTCCTTCCTTGCTTCTCTAGTCCAATACATCATCAAGTAGATCTAAAGAAATGATAAGCAATTGATAAAATAAAAAGTACAACAATTCAAATTCTACTTAATGTATTTTCAAATCATTATTCAGATTAGATCATCAATGTTGAAATGTGTGTGCTGATGTTTGTATGATATTCTCAGATGTTTAACCAAATGATGTAACCTAAAGACCTATCCTAGGGGTCTCGGGGACTGATCAAAGATTAGTCTTGCCTATGTTATACACGCAGAGACCACATAGTTTGACTGACACAGACTCCACTTTTAATTGATGTAGACTCTATTTTTGTGTTTTCAATTTTATGAATGTTTTTGAATGTTTTGTGTTTGGATTTTGGTTTTCTGATGTTTTTGGATTTTGGATTTTCTGATGTTTTTGGATTTTTGTTTTTCTGATGTTTTTAGATTTTTGCAAGTATCATCACTTGGTGTTGTTATGTTTGATTGCCTTTCCATTTAAGCTGAAAGTCCATTGTACCAAATAACACTAGGATGTTGCCCCCAAGCTAGGGTAAAACATGATATCTCTGCTATGATATGGATAGTGATAATGATTATCTCAAATGATGGACATAAATGATCCAAAAGGAAACAATTGTGACAAAACTATATCCAAATAGATAGAAGAGCTAGTGAAAATCACAAGTAGCGCCTGTTTGCCAGGTTTTCATCACTTGCTTTTATTGTGTCCTTTTTTTCTTTTCTTTTGTATTTTTTTTGTTTTTTATTATTATTATTTTTTTTTGTTTTGTATTTTTCCATCATCATGACGCCTGTTTGCCAGGTTTTCGTCAAGACAACTTTATTGACCGTGCACTAGGTATCCTCCAATGTAGAATCGCCTGAGATGAATGTTGTTCATGGGTTCCTCCAACATATCCCCTTCTGGTGTAGACAACCGGTATGCTCCTGATCCATAGGCTGATATGATGACATAAGGTCCTATCCAGTTAGGTTCAAACTTTCCCTTCTTTTCTCTATCTGCTTGATTTCTAGGGTTTTCCCGTAGGACCAAGTCTCTGATCTGGAAGACTCTAGGCTTAACCCTATGATTATAGTTCCTAGACATTATTTGTTGATAGGCTGTCAAATGATTGACAACTTGTTGTCATTGTTCATCAAGTAGTTCTAATTCTTGAAGTCCAGAGATCCTATAATCTTCATCTGAAATGAGTCCCTTTAGTGAAACTTGAAGGGATGGAATTTCTACCTCGATAGGTAATATTGCTTCTGATCCATAAACAAGAGCATATGGTGTAGCTCCTGTTGGCGTTCTGATGCTAGTCCTGTAAGCCCAAAGAGCAGGGTTAAGCTAAACGTGCCAATCACGTCCTACCTCATTTACAGTCTTCTTGAGAATCTTTAGGATTGTTTTGTTTGAAGCTTCAGCCTGTCCATTACCATGAGGGTAATATGGGGTTGAAAAGTGATGTTGGATGTGGAACTTTTCACACAGCTCTTGGACATCTTGGTTCTTAAAAGGCCTGCCATTATCTGTGATGATTGACTGGGGTATCCCATATCTACAAATGAGATAATTAAGTATGAAAGATGATATTTGCTTCCCAGTGATTGTGGTTAAGGGAATTGCCTCCACCCATTTTGTAAAATATTCTGTTGCGGTGATAATGAACTTATGTCCATTAGATGAAGATGGGTTTATTTTCCCTACCAAGTCCAATCCCCACTGACATAAAGGCCATTTAGTTGCAAATGGATGGAGCTCTTGTGTTGGTGGATGTATAAGGTTGCCATGAATTTGACATTTTTGGCATCTCTTAACAAACTAGTAAGATTCTTGCTCCATGTGTGGCCAGTAATACCCCAAACGAAGGAGTTTCTTGGCTAAAGATAATCCGCTTGAATGTGTACCACAAATTCCTTCATGTACTTCATGTAAAGCAGAAGCAGATTCGTTATGTTCTAAACAATGCAGAAGCATACCATCTAGGCCTCGACGGTAAAGGGTGTCGGCAATAATGGTATGTTTGGCGGATTGGCGTATGAAGTTGCGCTTTTGGTTGCGAGAAAGATCTGGTGGTAAGATATTATATTTTAGATAAGTATAAATGTCTCCATAAATGGAAGATGGAGCACTATCCAAAAGGCTTATGGTTTGGGATTTGGGATTTGCGTATGCAGGATTTGACACTTGTTCCACAATAAATCGATAGCGATCTTGTGTTTCAGGCATTTGTAGAAGAGATGCTATTGTGGCCATGACATCTGCTGCTTTGTTCTTTGATCTTGGTATCTGCTCAAATTTGATTTCTATGAAGTATTTTCTTAGATCATCTACCAGTCTCTTGTATAAAATCAGTGTGTCATCCTTAGTTTGGTAATCATTGTTGACTTGATAGATGATTAACTGGGAGTCTCCATACACCTGTAGTTTATGATTTTCCAGTCAATAGCCACTTTAATTCCAAGGATCAAAGCTTCATATTCTGCCACATTGTTAGTGCAATGGAAGGTAAGCCTGTAAGATCGTGGAATCATGTGCCCAAGAGGTGTGACAAATAAAATTCCTACCTCTGATCCATGTTGTGTGTAGGATCCATCGAAGTAGAGTTGTCATGGTTGTGTTGAAATGTGGAGTATATCCGCATCAGGAAATTCCATGGTCATAGGATGACAGTCTGATAATGGAGCTTCTGCTAATTGGTCGGCGATGACTTGTCCTTTGATAGCTCACCTTTCGACATACTGAATGTCAAACTCACTGAGGAGCATGACCCACTTTTCCAACCTTCCTATTAAAGCTGCTTTGCTCAATAAATACTTGAGGGGATCAATTTTTGTCACAAGCTTGACAGTGTGAGTGAGCATATAGTGTCACAATTTTTTTGTTGCAAATACTACTGCCAAGCATGATTTTTCAATGAAGGTGTAGTTTACTTCATGTCCATTGAGTGTCCCGCTGATATAGTATATTGCATGTTCCTTCCCTTCTCTATCCTCTTGTGCCAGCAAGGCTCCTAAAGAGATATTTGTTGTTGCGATATATAGCAACAATGGCTTGTCTTCACTGGGTGGCACCAAGATTGGTGGTGTCATCAAATAATGCTTGATTTGATTGAAAGTACTTTCACGCTATTCATCCCATTTAAAAGACACATTTTTATGCAAAAGATGGTATGACACCGATTTGCTAGTTGAGAGATGAATCTTCTGATGGACTGTAGTCGGCCTTGTAGAGATCTCAATGTACTGATATTCTTAGGAGGTGGCATTTCCATAATGGCTTTAACCTTTGCTGGATCTATTTCAATTCCCTTTGTAGAAACTATGTATCCAAGGAGTTTTGCTGATGTTACTCCAAAGGCACATTTCTTAGGATTTAATCTGACTTTGAATTTTTCCAACCTATCAAATATTTTGGCTAGTATCTCTAGATGTCCTTCCCTGGTGTGAGACTTGGCTAAGATATCGTCCACATAGTCCTCCATGAAGGTGTGCATCATGTCATGGAAGATTGTTGTCATAGCTCGCTGGTATGTAGCTCTTGCATTCTTTAACCCAAAAGGCATGATGTTCCAACAAAAGGTGCCCCATGGACATGTAAATGATGTCTTTTCTTGGTCTTCAGGAGCTATTTTGATTTGATTGTATCCTGAAAATCCATCCATGAGTGATAGCATTTGATGGCCAGCTGTTAACTATACAACCATGTCTATGTTTGGCAAAGGAAAATCATCCTTTGGACATGCTCTATTTAAGTCCCTGAAATCAGTACATATTCTAATGGTGTGATCTGGCTTTGAAATAGGTACAATGTTGGATATCCATTCCGCATAATCAATAGACCTGATAAATCCAGTGTCTAGTAGTTTCTTCAAATCATTTTTTACTAATAATGCAACATGTGGATGCATTTTTCTCAGCTTTTGCTTTACTGGTTTTGTGCCAGCTGGTAATGATAAGTGATGCATAATGAGATCTGTGTCTAAGCCTGGCATGTCAAAGTATGACCAAGCAAAATTGATGCATCGTTCTTCAAAGAATTTGATAAAATATGGTTTTTCTGTATCTGTCAGGGATGCTGCCAGGTGGAGTATTCTTGCTTTCTCTACTGTGCCAATATCAATAGACTATGTGGGTTCTATCAACACTGATGATCTTTCATGGTAATGTTGTGGGAGGATGTCAAGCCTTTCATCCTTTGGTGCCTCAATGAGGTTTTCACCATTGGATGTGTTCTTTGTTTTTACTATTTTAGGATCAAATACTACCATAGAATGGTTTTCACCATTAGATCCTTGTTTTATTTCCATATTTTTGTAACTGAAAGGAGTGGCACCCTCCTGCCTAAAAGCATCATTAAAAGAAGTATTGTTAGAACAAGTATCGGATTCCTCACAGCAAAGGTAATTAATAATAGCAAAGTCATTGTCAAAAACAGGGAGATTGATGGGGTGTTGGGGTTCCCATTCGATAAGCTCGGGATGTAGTAAAGGCAATGAATCATTAGATGGGTTGAGGTCAGAGATTGTGAAAGCTCGAACAGAAATGTCGTCCAGGTTGTTAATGGTAATGTCAAGGCCTACGAAGGTATTTTCTTCCACATCATTTATCTCAATCGATTTCTGTTCATCTTCACTTGAGTCATCAAAATTTTGTGTTTCAAAGTCAATAAGATTAAAACTCGAGCTTTGACCCTCCCCATGTTTGGGGGTATACTTTTTGATAACATCAATCTAAATATCTTCATAGGAAAAATCTGATAAATTGTCCCATTCATATTCATTTCAATCTGTTTCAGAATTATCTCTTATTTGAAGAATATGCTCCATAGTTTTATTGGTGAGTTTTGCTCTTGCTTCTTCTGTGTATCCTAGTCCCTTTTTGCCATTTTGCTGAATTGTGAGAACTTGAATTGGTTCTGTTACACTTTGTTTCCCTCGGTCAAGAGATCCTTGTTCTGTTGCATATCCTAGTCCAGTTTTATCCTTATGTTGGAGTGTGAGTGGCTGGATTGGTTCTGTTATGCCTTGTTTCCTTAAAACAAGAGGTCCCTGTCCTGAACATCCCATCTTCTCCAAAATAGCCTTTCCTTTTCCATATTGATTTGTCTCTATGATATTACTTGTGGAAGTGGAAGCTTCCTCATCCCTATAAAGCCAATTTAGTATGGCCTTATCTTCTGATTCTTCTTCTAAGTTCCCAGCTTTTACAAATCTGCCATCTAATGCCGTTGTAGATTGTTCTAATCTTTAGGTGTTTGTAGATGGTTGTCCATACATTTGTAAGGAGGGTAACATCTGTGATAGATGGAAAGAGTGCCCAACACTATATTCACTTATTCCTTCATCACTTATCTGTACTTTGTTGGTGAATTGGTGTGAGAGTGGAGCCAATTGTTCTTCAACATTTGAAGGGTTAGATTGTGCTACCCTTATCTCTTGTGATTTTTGTTGTTTTGGAAGCCACTTGGATATGAAGCTTTGCTATTGCTCACCATTTGATGTGCTAACTTCTCTATTGTGAGGTATCAATGTATCCTGAGATGTTTTCAATGTATGACAAGCTTGAGTGTCGTTATAGTCTGCTGTGATTGTTACCTCCTGTCCATTGACGAGAAATTTCAGGCATTGATGATAGGTAGAAGGTACAACTTACATATCGTGGATCCAAGGGCATCCTAACAGTATGTTGTATGTTAGTTCCCTATCTAAGACCTGGCAAACCACTTTTTGGACAATAGGTCCTACTTGAATGGGTAATATGACCAACCCTTTAGAGGACCTTTCTTCTTCATCATATGCTTTGATTGTGATTTTTCGTCTTGTATCAATGGCTTCATCTGAGTATCCTAGTGCACGAATCAGCTTTAAGGTACAAATATTTAAACCAGCCCCTCCATCTATCAGGACATGCTTTACACGGTGTTTATGGATGAGGACTTCAATGTGAAGGGAGGAATAATGTGGATGGGTGAGTGATACATCATCATGTTCAGAAAATGAAAGGAAATGAGGTGCAGATAGATGTCCCACCATAGCTTGGAAGACATAGCTTGGAACTGACACACATCCAAATTGTTAGGTACTGTGGTTGATACAAGAGCTTGTTCAAGAACCTCTTTGTGTGATGGGGAAATCTTTAAAAGTTCCAAGATGGATATTTGTGCCAGTATTTTCTGCAATTGATCAATGAGATTATATTGATTAGAGGGAGTATCCATGGATGGGGATGATATTGATGCCCCTTTCAATATAACTTTGGATTGTGCCCTTGTTGTGGCATTAACCGGTTGGTACTCTTGTTTCCCTTTGAGTGTGATTACATTAATTTGGTTTTCAGATTTGTCCATATGTTGTACCAAATTAGTAGATGTAATGTCATTGTTCTGATTGATTTTATTGCATAACTCCTCATCCTCCTTGGTGGTGGAAAAATGTGTCATAAACATAACCAACATTCTTACCTTTGGTATTTGAGGAAGAGGATTCTCCCTTTTGACAATTGGGTAGAGGATTTTTGAATGTTGTATGATCTTTGTTTGTTTGGTGCCCCTCTACAAATACTTTCTTTTGATCTATGAGGTCTTGTACCACATGTTTTAACTGCCAACAATTTTCAGTCATGTGGTCTTTATTCTGATGATAGTGACAGTAATGCAAGTCATTCCACCATGATGGTTTGACTTGAGGGTCCCAATTTCTAGCCTCTTGTACTTGAATGAGTTTTTCATCTAGACTTTCTTTAAGGACTGATTCCAATGATTGCCCTAATGGTGTGAATTTTTGTTTATTGGATGGTCGTTGGAATGATTGGGTTTTTGTTTCTCCACTGCTTTGATTATTTCCTTGATCACTACCTTGTTTGACATTAAGACCATTGTTTTGTTTGCTTGTAGTGGTTGGCGTCAAGGTGAATACTGGTTTGGATGTGTGTGTACCAATCATGGTATCAGTATTCTTATTCTTTTTCCAAAATCTTGGCTTTTCGTTGTTGTTGTTAGAGGAATTGTTATTGTTTGAACCTTCAATGAAGTGTTTGATTGTTCCTCTTTTGATTAAAGCCTCTTTGATTTTGAGCCCTTTTTCGATAACTTGTTCAAATGTAGATGGACATTGTAAGTCCAATCTGTAATTCATGTCATCCACTAAGTTATCAATGAACATCTCTATCTTCTCCTCTTTAGGAATAGATCTGGGGTATTTAGCAAATAGCCTTCTCCATCGTTGGAGAAAGGAAAGAAACTTTTCACCCTTTGTTTGTTTGGTGTTGTAGAGTTCTTTTAAGGTTACCCCATGTTGGATGTTGAATGAGAAGTGTGTTATGAACCTATTGATCAGTTCTTCAAAATATTGGATCCCAGGTTCCAATTTAGAAAACCACTCCATGCAAGTATGTCCTAAGCTTCTTGGAAATAATCGTAGTAAGCAAGAGTCCTCGTGTGCGAACTCTATGCTCATGGCTCGAAATTCCCGTACATGATCAAATGGATCGGTTCTCCTGTTGTATTTGTTGTATGTTGGGTGCTCACAATACCATGGAAATGGTATCATGTTAATGCTTGGGTCGCATGGATAAGGGCAAATGTCCTGTAAGGAATATCTTTTTGTTGGCCCTTGTTGGATATTTTGGAACTGCAATTGTAATTGTTGGATTTGTTTTGTCAAAGCATCTATTTGATTTGGATTTTCTATACTAGTTGGGTTAGGTGTGGTTGTTTCCTTGATTTGATTGACATCAAAGTCTTTAGGAAGCTTAACACCTTTGTCAGCTAATAATAGAAGATACTTTTCCATATCTTGCTCTAGCATCTTTTCCATAAATTTATGGAAATGAGGGTCTTGTTGAACTTTCTCGATTTCCTCTATAGTTATTTCTTTCTCGTGTGAATTAGTGAGAGGATCAGTGTTGCTATATCGCCCCCAAGGGTTTTCTTCAGCCATGGCTGCTATTCTTTCATTTTCTTCTTGTTGTTGTCTTTGATATGCTAATCGTGTGAAAATAGGCATACAAACGTTAGAGTTTTACTCTAGACTTTGATCTTGGATTTTTGATTGGATAAGTGTCAAGGTTTATGATTTCAAATCTAATTTAATTGTGTCTAGTTTCATGATGGAAGGATGATAAAAATCCTTGATAGGGAAACTTTGACAGAAAATCTCAGATTTTGTGATAAGGACACTTTGCAAGATGTTTCAAGATCTCGGTGTAATGGTAATGTTTTCCTTTTGTATGACTCAAGTGTTCTGGACTGTGAAAAAAAAATGTTCTGGACTGATGAGAACCTTGTTATCAATATGGGAAAACTGACAAAATATCTTACCAACTCTCTTATTTTTCTGATTTTCTAGAGCACTAAAACAGAGACACTACGCGCTAAAACATAGGAGTGACACGCTGGAACAGAGACCTAAAGCGCTAAAATAGAGATCCCACGTGCTGGAACAAAGACCTAAAGCGCTAAAACAGAGATCCTACGTGCTGGAACAGAGACCTTTCGCGTTGGAACAGAGACCTGACGTGCTGGAACAGAGACCCGACGAGCTGGAATAGAGACCCAAAGCACTGGAACAGACACCTGACGTGCTGGAATAGACGTCTAACGTGTTGGAACAGAGACCTGATGCCCTAGAACAGAGACCCAACGTGCTGGAACAGAGACCCAAAGCACTGGAACAGAGACCAGAAGTGCTAAAATAGAACCATGAGGTGCTTAGATAGAAACTATCTTATTCTATGAAACTCACTTGGTCTGGTATCGTATTGTATTGCTGGTTGTGGGATGTATTCTGGATGAATTATTTGACTGTGACTGTGGTGTTGCCTAAGAGCTCTTCTTTGATAAAATGCTTGTGAATCTAAGGGAGCTACAGTATAGTTGTCCATATAACCTCTAGAGAAATCATGATACCTATGAATAAAAGTCCTATGTTGGAGTAGAACTTTCCTGCTTTGATATAGAAATCGTTGCTTTCTCAGAAGTTGTTTGTATGCAAGTGTTTTCTTTGGTTTTCTGATTCATTTGACAAGAGATTTCCTGACAAACTTGGCGGATACCCAATCTTGAATCATGAGAATTCCACAAGTGTTTTGATTTTGAAGATTTTTGTGATGATCTTATCTGAATTTAATGAGAGAAAACACAGCAAGCAAAAATAGAATGGTTGACTTTAAAATCCTAGAATCTAAACAGATAGTGTATGTTCTTAAGAATCAATGATTCTTCTTGATTTTCACTGGTTTATAACAGATAAGACACTTCAGATAGACTCACTCCTAGAGACAAAAGGTCATTGTTATATACTCGAACGGCCCACAGCTTGGAATTGTGTCGACTCACACAGCCATGTCACCCCCTAGAGGGTGCCTGTGTTTTTGTCTTTTCCAGGTGCGTACTCAAAGTGACGGAAGTGGATACCGGATCCCCTGAGAAAATAGTCCTTGGAAATTATATGGTGAGTGCTTGAGGGTAGATTCTTCTCCTCCCCTGCACTGCCGAGTATTACAATGTTTAGAAACTGACAAGCGTGCTTCTAGTTCTAGGTTCTTAGATGGGGTTTCTGTTCGGAGCGGAAAATGGATAAATTCCCTCGAGAGACCTCCCAATCTTTAGAACAAAGATTTTGGGGATGGTTATCCTGCACACTTCTGTTGAAAGAGGGTTTCCCCAAATTCACATAAATTTTTAAGTGGGTTGGAATACCATGGCTTTTGGCTATCCCCACTCAGGTCGTTCCCGTAGGGTGAGTACTTTTTCCCACTACGACAGGCCTGTCTAAAGGTTTTAAAAAGCTTTAAAATGCATAAATTATAGTGAGTTTGGTATTATGATGCACCCAGTAAAGGGGAGAGCATAAACCTATCACCCAATCATAGCAGAGAAATTGTTCTTTTTAAAACCCAAAAAGACAAATGATCTAATCTATATGGAGATATTGCTCCATAAAAATATGATGTTCAATTTTAACCCAAAAGAAAATTGTGAAGTTTCTATCCTAGGATTGATCAATTTTTATCCATTTCTATCCTAGGATTGATAAATTTTATCCATTTCTATCCTAGGATTGGTAAATTTTAATCAAAAAAATAGACAAAAATAGAATCTGGCCGCGGATGCGTCAGATCCAGATAAAAGAAATGATTTTAAGGACAATGGTGTGGCGCGCTGAAACAGTGACTCAGCGCACTGTAATAGAAACCCGGTGCGCTGAAACAGTGGTGTGGCGCACTGTAACAGAAACCCGACGCACTAAAAAAATGACGTGGCACACTGTAACAGAAACCCGGCGCGCTGTAAAAAGTCACGATCCCGTGAAAACTATCACGTCAATTCCTGTAAGACACCTTTCTCAAAATTTTATTAGAATATGGGGTTAGGCCCCATGGTGGGCACCAAAATGTAAGTGGAAGAATGGGATAAACAATCTAAACATGCTTCTACACCTCTAAATAGGACATTGCATCTAAGATTTAAAGAAATTAAACTAATTTAAACTAGAAATCTTCAAAAATTTATCCTATTGCTCTCTAACTCTAAAGGATCTCTCTAATTTACTTTGCTCTCAGATTTAGAAGCTAATTAAACTGTTGAAATGACATTTAGAGAATGAGAAATGAACTAATTCTATTTCCTATGTGATTAAATATGCAAATCTATTGTAATGGCAGCCATGACTGCAAATGTTGGGTGCTTGATTGCTGCTTGATGGATGCTGGGTGAATGCTTGAATGCTTGAATGCTTGGATGCTTGGATGCTTGGAAAACCTGCAGAGTAAGATTACACAAATTGGGATCCATTTCCTGTAGCCCAAGAGCTAATATTATAGCTTTCACGACAGCACATTTGCATAGGGATACGGGATAAGGGGCTGTGATTCAATATGGAGAATTTGAAGGGCATGGGATGAGAAGATGGAGCTGATCATGGAGAATGGTTCCTCCCCATGAAAACACCAGGCAAGAAGAGAGGGAGGATTGATGGAAGAAGATTGAGAGGACTTCCTGCAAGTTTGTCCCCAAAGCTCTTCCCGTGAATGGAAGTTGCATTAATTAGATTTAAAAAATCTAATTTTATTGGTGAGTGAATAGTGTAAATGATTTAGGGATAAATTTAAATATTTTTAATTTATTTAAATTTAGCAAAAGAGGAATAAATAATTTAATAAATCAAACTATAGGATTTGTTTATTAAATTAAAATAAAAAGAAAGTGATAATTAGATAAAAGATAATTAAAATATCTTTATTTAATTAAGAAGAAATGTGATGAAGTAATTAAATAACACAAATTATTTAAGTTGTGTATTTAATTTATGACAGAAGTATAAAAGAAGTAATAATGATAATAATTAAATAAAACAAAGTTTTTAATTTTGTTTATTTATTTAAGAGAGAAATAATATGATGAAAATGATAATAATTAAATAAAACAAAGTTTTTAATTTTTTTATTTAATTAAGAGAGAAATAGAAGAATTAATAATGAACTTAATATAAATAAATATTTCTATTTATTTACTAAGTAGATGAATTTAAGATTAATTAATCAAATAAGTCATATTTAATTAATTAGATTCTCCAGACCATTGTTAGGTGTCTACAGATTCTCCTTGGTTTCTTTGGTCACTACCTCTTCCTTGGTAGCCACCACACTGTCCTCTTTGATCTCTGCCTTTGCCTCTGCCCTTAGAAGACTGATCTTGCTTCCTCTTGTTCCTTTCTTCAATCTTGATAGCCAATTGATAACATTGGTGTACTATTTTAGGACTCAAAAGAGCCATCTCTTCTTGGATGTTCCATTTTAAGCCATTAAGATACCTAGCCACTTTTAGGCTCTCATCCTCTGTTACATTAGATCTCAAGCAAAACTTTTGGAACTCTTCAGTATAAGTGTTTACATCTTGGTCTTTCTGCCTTAGACTTTGCCTCTTCTTGTGCAACTGAATCTCATAGTCATCTGGCATGTAGGCTTCCTTTACCTTAGCAACCATTCCTTTCCAAGTTGATATGGGTTGTTTGCCTTCTTTCTCCCTTTCAGTCTAAATAAACTTCCACCATGTCAAGGCTGATCCCCTCAATCTTGACTTAGCAACCTTCACCTTCTGAGCTTCAGTAACTCCATTACACTCAAAATGATTCTCCATGCCTTCTATCCAATCCATGACCAAATCAGGTTCCATTTTCCCACTAAATAATGGTACTCCCTCAAGTCCTTTTCCACTCAAGGCTTTCAATGCCTTCAAGAAAGGCTCCTCCTCCAAAACAGGGTCAGGTTCAGGGAGCTTGTCTTCCTCTGGAACCTCTTCTTCCTTTGGTACCTTACCTTCCAACCTTGCATTTTTCAATGCTTTCTCAATTTGCTCTATTCTTTCTTTTAAAGACTTGTTGTCCTCTTCTTGTTCTTCAACCCTCTTGGCTAATTGTGCATTTGTCACCATGACGGGAGTTTCACTTGACTCCACCTCTGACATATATTCCTCTTTCCCAAATCTTTTGCTTGCTCTGATACCAATATGATAGGGAGGCTACAGAAACTCAAACACACTGTTTTAGAACCTGCAGGAGGGTGATCCCATAATAGTGGTTTACAATTTTTGGTCAAACTGGACATTGGAATTTTTATTTTTAACTAAATCTTCACATTCGGACACCTATAGCGGCTAAACCGTGAGGAATTTGAAGATGATGCAAACTAGAGTCTCATCACATTTTGTCTGTAGATTCTAAAAATATTTTTTTCAAAATTTTGGAATCAAATTGCACTTTCTTTTCCATCTCCCACAAAAACTAGTTTTTTCCAAAAAACAACATTTTTAAAAAGTGACGCACACCGTATAACGCATAACTTTTTTTCCATGAAGGATAAAATTCTAATTCTTTCAAATTTAGATTTGTAACTTTGATATCTAGTGTTTGCACTTGGTTAGATAGTTTTTTATTTAATATTTTTTCTTTAATCAAGTTTCGAAGTCAAACCAATGACAATTTAGACATAGCACGACTGTATAACGCATAACTTTCTTTTTTTTATATATCGAAATTCAATTATTTTTTTTTGTTGGATCAAGAACTTCAATATCTGGTGCACTCATATTTTTTATTTTTATTTTTTCATAATATGATATTTTTCCACATGTGCAGAATAGAGACCTTCATTTTCGATGAAAAACCTATGTTTAATAAAACTAAAAAAATAAATACATAATAAAATCAAAACATATTAAAATTATATTCATTGGATAGCTCGTTTCAAGGACTACTTGACTCCAATTGGGTTTGTGAAAATTCCCCCATTTTCATCCTCAACCTGAGCGTCAAAGCGTAAAAAACTAGGTTTTTTGTGTGAACAAAGTCAAGAATTAGGGAAAAGTGGGGTTCGCTAGAACCAAGGGGGTTCTAGTGAACCCCCAGGGGTTCTAGCAAACCAGGGTTCATCGAACCCCCTCAATATGCATTTTCCCTTTTGTTTTTTGGGCGAGAAATGTGGGCCCCATGATTGATGGGTTCGGTCGAACCCTAGTTCGATCGAACCCCTTTATGGTTCGCTTGAACTTGTAGGTTCATTCGAACCCCTAAAACCAATTTTTTTGCCATGGGGCCATTTTTTCTCAGTTTTCCTTCCTCCATACAATTGTAAACCACTATTGTGGCTTCACCCAGGAAGCAACCACAGATTCTTGCACTAGGCCTTGTCATAGACCTCCTGGGTGAAATTGTTGTTCCACCTTAACCTATAGGAACTTTACCTTGTCTAAGTTCCCTTGGTTCTCTTTCCAACCTCACTATCTTGACAAATTTTGAATAACCCAACCAATCCTTGGTTCAACGCTTCATTCTCCTTTGGCCCTTAATCTGCCCTAAAGAACAAAGAAACTAAACCTTTTTCTAGGTTCTTTCAGGGGTTAGAAAAGGTCACAAATACTTCAAAATTACTTTTCTAGGGTTCTTAAACAACCACAAGTTTCTATCTTTCCATCGCTTTCACAAGATGCTTTCCTAGGGTTTGAATGGCTAGTAGCCATTGAGCCTCTGAACATAAGTAAATTTTTTTTCCTCCTAAACCCACCAAAGGACTTAGGTTCTTGACTTAGGTAAGGTGTTTCCCCTATCTACACCTTCAAATTTTCTAGGGTTTTAGTTTTTCTTAGGTCGTGTGCTGTCCAAACACCAAATTTGTCAAGCAGCTAGGGTTCTAAACTGCTCAAAAATAGTTTTAGGACTGGTGAAAAGTTCTCCTCCTAAACGGATTGCTGGACTCTCCTCCTTATCACCATACGTGGCCAAGACCTTCCCCTAAATTCTCCAAAAATAATTTCTTGAAAATATTTTCTCCCCTACAAGTTATTAACGTTGTACTGCAGCCTTTCCTAGCCGGGCTCTTCACTGGCTCGCCTAGGGCAAGGCGTTTCTTCCAACTCCTGAAACCAAAGAAAACCTAACACCTACCATATGTACAGCTACCATATTTAAAATCATGGAGCCTAGGCACATTTCCCAAAATTCTGTACAGTTTGTACGATGGGAAGGCACCCTAGGACTCCATTTTTAAAAATAGCTTCTACAGGACTGAAAATGACAGAAAACAAAGTATTTATAGATAAAAGAAGGAAAAAGGTATACAAAGACATAAATATAGAACTAAATCTTATACAATGTAAATACTACATACTACAAACAAGAAGATAGCAGAGCTACACAATTAAAGTTCAGTTTTTAACACAAAAATGCAGAAAAACTGTCTTTGTATGTTTTTTTCAATTTTTCAAAAAGATGTCACTCAACATAAAAACGTTTAACCTCTTTCAAAAGTTGAGGCATGCCTTAAATAGGCTTACAAAGCAGTTTATATGCTTGGGTCATGCTTCTAAATGACCTAAAAACAACCTTTGTAAAACCCGCTGTGTTTTCAGACAGCTTGCCAACACTAGACAACTTAACAAAATGATGTTGTAAAGTTATTTAGCACTTTTCGCCTTCTTTCCAAAAGTTCAAAAACACCCTAAGCACCTAAAATAATGGTCAACATGACCTTATGATAGCACCACAAAATTAAGAACTTCAAAAACAAAATAGTCCTTTCCCAGGTGCTCCTGCACCAAAAAGATCCTTGAACTTGACCTTGTTTTGGAAGAAGAGCCTTTCTTGAGGGCATTGAAGGCTTTGAGTGGAAAATAAATTGAAGGAATACCACTTTTTAGTGGGAAAATGGAAGCTAAACTATTCATGGATTGGATAGAGGGAATGGAAAACCATTTTGAATGTGATGGAGTCACTAGAGCACAGAGGGTAGAGGTGGCCAAATCAAGATTGAGAGATTCTGCCTTGACATGGTGGAAGTTTATTCAGACAGAGAGAGAAAAGGAAGGCAAGAAATCTATTTCCACTTGGAAGGGAATGGTTTCCAAAGTGAAAGAAGCATACATGCCAGATGATTATGAAATTCAGTTGCATAAGAAAAGACAGAGCTTGAGACAAAGAGACCAAGATGTGAATTCTTATACTGATGAGTTTCAAAAACTTTGCATGAGGTCTAATGTTAAGGTAACTAGGTATCTTAATGGCTTGAAAAAAAACATTCAAGAGGAGATGACTCTTCTAAGTCCCAAAATAGTGCACTAATGCTATCAATTGGCTATAAAGATTAAAGAGAAAAAACTTCTAGAGGAGGCTATGGAAGAGGTAGAGGATCTCAAGTAGGTTCTAACAGAGGAAGAGGTGCAGGTAGAAGTAACTCATACTTTGCTAGTATGAAATTTTATAACTATGCTCAAGTAGGACATCCAGCTTATAGGTGCTTGGGGAAAGCATCTTCTTCAAATATAGAAAAGAGAGTACCATATGCTCAAGAAGACATTATGAGTGTCAAGTCACCAAAGGTTAGTCACATTGAGTCAGAAATGGGGGAGTACTTGATGTTTAGCAGGGTTCTAATCAGACAACCAGTCAAAGAAGAGCCAAAGCAAAGGAGAGCCTTATTCAGGGTAAGATGCAAAATACTTGGGAAGGTGTGCAAAGTTATAGTGGATTTAGGGTCTACTGATAACATTATCTCAGAGGAGGCAGGGAGGAATTTGAAGTTGGAAAAAGTACCCCACACTAACCCCTACAAGGTGACATGGTTGAACAAAGGGCAAAGTGTTCTTGTAAATGAATACACAACGGTGGAGTTGTCCATTAGAGGGTACAAGGATAAGTTGATTTGTGATGTGTTGCCCATGGATGCATGCCATCTACTATTGGGAAAACCATGGCAGTATGACAGAGGATCCATCTATGATGGAAAAGAGAATAATATCTCGTTTAAGAAGGATGGAAATATATTCAAACTACAGTCACTGTCAAATGAGGAAGAAGGAAAGTCAAAGACCCCTAGTGTCTTGTTAAGTAGTGGAAAGGAGTTTATCAATACTCTACAACAAGGAGGAGAAGGATATGTGGTCATGGTGCAATATAAGGAGGAAGATAAGACTAAGAAAACAATCATACTAGAAGCAGTCTAGAAGTTGCTTGAGAAGTACAAGGACATAGTCAGTGATGGAACACCAACAACCTTACCTCCAAAGAGAGCCATCAACCATCAGATTGACTTTATACCAGGGGATTCATTACCAAACAAGGCAGCATACAAGCTTACAATAGATCAAAACCTAGAAGTAGCTAGACAAGTGCAGGAGTTGTTGGACCAAGGACTAATTAGGAAGAGCATCAGTCCATGTTCAGTACCAGTGGTCTTAGCAACCAAGAAAGGTGGCAAGTGGAGGTTATGCACTGATTCTAGGGCTATAAATAGAATTACAATCAGATATAGGCTCCCTATTTCTAGGATTGAGGATTTGATGGATTGTCTTGGAGGAGCTCAATATTTCACCAAGTTGGATCTCAAGAGTGGATACCACCAGATTAGAATCAAAGATGGGGATGAATGGAAGACAACTTTTAAGACAACTGATGTGTTGTATGAGTGGAGAGTGGTTCCATTTGGCCTCTCAAATGCCCCTAGCACATTCATGAGGCTCATGAATGAAGTGCTTAAGGATTTCACAGGTATATTTTTGGTGGTATATCTAGATGATATACTCATCTTTAGCAAGACAGCAGAAGAGCATCTAAAGCATGTGGAGTTGGTTCTTAAAAGATTGCAGGAGGAGAGGTTAGCTATCAATTTAGAAAAGTGTGAATTCTTCAAATAAGAGCTTGTTTATTTGGGGTTTGTAGTATCCCAAGGAACATTGAAGATGGACCCAAGCAAGGTGGAAGCTATCCTAAATTGGCCTACACCAACCACTGGGACAGAGGTAAGGAGTTTTCATGGGTTAGCTCAGTTTTATAGGAAGTTTATAAGGAACTTTAGTGGCATATGTGCACCAGTACTTGATACAATCAAAGGTGGCCTAAAAAATAAGTTCAAATGGACTCTTGAAGCTGAGAAGGGTTTTGAGAAACTAAAACAAGAAGTGGCAACTCAACCCATCCTTTTGTTACCTAGTTTTGATAAGTTATTCACTGTGGAATGTGATGCTAGTGGAATTGCAGGAGGAGGAGTACTAAGCCAAGAAGGCAAGCCTATAGCTTTCTTTAGTGAAAATATCAATGAAGCTAAGAAAAATTATTCAACCTATGACCTAGAACTATATGCTCTAGTACAGTCACTTAGAAAGTGGAGGCATTATCTCTTGCCTAAAGATTTTGTAGTGTTTACTGATAAATAGGCACTTAGCTACATCAACACATAGGAAAAGTTGAGTAATAGGCACTTGAAATGGATGGAATACCTCCAAGCTTTCACTTTTACCATCAAGCATAAGAAGGGACAGTTGAACAAGGTGACAGATGCACTAAGTAGGAGGTTGTTGACAGTGCAAGAGATACAAATAAAGAGCATTGGCATAGAAAGTTTCAAGGATCTCTATGGGGAAGATGAAGACTTCTCAAAGGCATATAAGGTATGTTCTGATTTTGAGAATCACTTTCATAGTCAATTCTCAGAGTATACATTGCAGAGTGGAATTTTGTTCAAACGGAATCAGTTATGTGTTCCAAAAGGTTCAATGAGAGAGAATCTTATCTAGGAGAATCACAATGGTAGTCTTAGTGGTCATTTTGGTATCAACACAACAATGGAACTAGTGCAGAGGTTCTATTATTGGCCCAAGTTGCCAAGGGATGTTAGAAGGTATGTGGAGCAGTGTGTAGTTTGTATGAAAGCCAAGGGGGGAGCTAGCAATGTAGGTTTGTATCAACCTCTACCCATTCCAAATAGACCATGGGAATGTATTAGCATGGACTTTGTGGTAGGACTCCCTAAGACTAAGACAGGGTTTGATAGTGTCTATGTGGTGGTAGATAGGTTTAGTAAGATGAGTCACTTTATTCCTTGCAAGACCACCCATGATGCTAGCTATGTTGCTCAACTCTTCTTCAAAGAGATTGTGAGGATCCATGGATTGCCATTTAGCATTGTATCAGATAGAGATGTGAAGTTTATGAGTCATTTTTGGAAAAATCCATGGAGCAGATTAGGTACTAACTTGTCTTTTGGATCAGCCTACCATCCACAGACCAATGGACAAACTGAGGCAGTTAATAGAGTGTTAGGTAACCTTCTAAGATGTCTAACCAAGGAGTATGGACATACATGGGACTTGGTCATATCACAAGCTGAATATGCCTACAATGACAGTGTGAATCGGACCATAGGCAACCCAAGAGGTGTGTGTGAACTTAGAGACTTAGGAGCTATGGAGAATAGGAGTGGCCATGCTGAGGATTTCTCTTAGACCATGAAGGATATTCAGGAGAAAGTGAAGAATACAATTGCAGAAGCTACTCACAAGCTAAAAGCTAAAGTGGATATGTCTAAGAAAGATCTACAATTTGCAGTAGGAGACTATGTCATGGTCCATCTCAACAAATCTAGGTTGCAAAAAGGAACATCAACCAATTTGCAGATGAAGAGAGTGGGACCATGTAAGGTGTTAGCCAAGTATGGAAAGAATGCTTACAAGGTGGAGCTACCTGCAGACTTAGGCATTTCACCAGTGTTTAATGTGGCTGATTTGATCAGGTATAAAGGACTAGTCACTGATTTGGATCAGAAAGGTGTGGATGTCTTGCAGGATTGGAGTAACATAGCCTTACCTCCTAAAGACAAGCTGCAAGCAGAGAGAATCTTAGAATCAAGGGTGAAGAAGTCTACCCAGCATAAGGTATACATGGAACATCTCATTAAATGGAAGGACAAACCAGAATCTAAGGCTACATGGGTGGATGAAGCTCAGTTCAAGAAGCAGGGTATTGATTTATCTCTAATCTCTCCACACAAACCTTAGTGTTTGGATGAGGGGGAGAATGGTGCAGGAGTACCCATAGGTTATCTTAGGTTGTCAAGGATAGTCTTGTCTAAGAAAACTAAGCAATAAAACTTAGTTCTTTTGGATGTAATCCTTAATGGAATTTTTGATTAGGTGTTGATCATGTGATGAAGGTCATGTTGACCATTGGATAGGCCTAAGGCTTTTGCACAAATAAGGTTTTTACCTTTTAGGACTTTTAGGAGTTTCTTTTAATTTTTTGTTAATAATGCTCAATTGGAGCTACATGCGGCCAAGAAGAGCCAAGGGAGAGTATAAATGAATTTAAGGCCCTATTTAGGAGATGCTTCGGCATTGGAATGGGGTTGGAAGCATTTGTATCGCTTTGAAGTTTTGTGAAATCAAGGAAAATAGTGAGTTTGTGTGTTAATTTCCTAATTTTTGCTTGAAGTGATGCTTTAATGGATTGAACAGGGCACTGTAGTTAGTGTAGGATGTAGTGTAACTAATCTTTAAGCTTTGTGTGGAATTTAGATAGGTTTCTAATTCATTTTTAGGCTTGTTTGTAAATAGTTTTATTCTTCACTGTTGCTGGTCTGAACTAGACAGTTTTGTGAAAATGGAGTGTTAGTTCAGTTTCCCACTGTACAAATTGTATGACCCTTTGGGAATAGTGACTAGACTCCATGGTTGTAAATATTGTAGGGTTTAGGTTCTTTGAAAGCACATGAGCTATTGGAAAAGTCTTGCCCTAGGTGAGCTAGGGAAGAGTCCGGCTAGGGAAGACCTCAGTGCAGAGCACTTAAATTGTAGGGGTGTCAAATTTTTGACAAATCACTGAATGGAGGAGGAAGCTCCATCAATCCATCTGATGTGAGGAAAGTTTAACAGTTTCAAAGCAGCTAGGAAAGGGCTTAAAAGACATAATTTTGGCCATTTTCAAGTTAGGGTGTTGTATGGACAGTTGAGACCCAAGACCCCAAAAATCTTTGAGAGGTGGTCAAATGAACCAGGAATCCCAAGAAAATATTGGGGCTTTCTTTGGAAAGTTTAAAGAACTAACTTATTTTCTCAGAGAAGGAGGCCTAATTGGGGCTCCTAGGGCTAGTAGCCTTTAAAGACCTAAATGAGGGTTTGGTGGAAGCGACCAAGAAATAGAGTCAAATGGACCTTCAAGAACCATAGTAGGATGGATTGTAGTCATTAGGGATACCTCCACACCCCTGCAAGGTTAAATTCAAGATTTTGGAGGATTTTAGTCTTTAGGGTGGATTAAGGGCTAAGTGTAGAGTTGTAAGTTTGTATCAAGGTGAACTTGGTAGGAAGAATTATGTTGGTAGTTGGGGTTGGCAAGGCAAAGCTAGGGGATCCTAAGTAAAGAAAGGTCCTATAGGTTGAAGTGGTGGATAGAGACACCTTAGAGGTCTTCCAACAAGACTTAGAGCATGAAACTGTGATTGTTTCATACAACCTCCCTATCACTTTCCTTCATGTGTTAGCCTCTTATGGGTTCCCCCTTGTAATATCCTTGTGATGAACATCAAGAATGCATCGTGCACTCTTCTAAAATGGGACTTTGCAAACAACTGCAATTGATGATAACATTCATACACTTTGACTTGATTTTCTCCATTTCCCACAACACCTTTGTATATCAGTCCAAAATATTTATAGGCCTTGGCCAATAGATAAATGATGTATAAACTCATATTAAATGATTTAGTCCTTTCAAGGTTGATCATTTTCTCATGAATGTTATCACTGATCATTCTTGACTAGTTAAACATTCTGACTCTGTAAGGAATTTCCTCGATAAATAAGTACATCCATGTTTCAAAGTAGGCACCTTGAGGATTTCCCATTATTATGTTCAAAAGCAAAACAATATCACCATAGTCTTCTTTGAAGTCTTTCCGACGCAGTTTTTAGGCATTTTCCTAGCACAAGTTCTTGGCTTTTCCAACCATGTTTTATTGATATGAGTTGCACATTGATCTACTCAATCACCAAAGATTCTTTTGGCTTTCTCCTTTGTTATATATGAAGTTCAGTTATGATCAGGTATGCCAAATGTCTCTTGGATGGCTGGTTCTCTGAGGTGTGCGAAAATTCTTCCATCATGAGCTATAATTTGTCTTTCCTGCGAGTTGTAATGTCTTACACTTTTGACCATTAATTCAACACACTGGATGGCTGGAGGAAATTTGCCAGCTTGAACAATTCCATTTCACATCATTCGGTGAGCAATTGCTATGGGCATAAATCCATTCAATCCATACATCCTTTTTCTAAATTCTTCAAAATTCACATGTCTGAGGTTTGTATCTATGACATTCTTCCATTTGGAAGTGATCTTTGACTCCTTTTGGACTCCCTTGCTTGCAAACTTCATTGGTGGTTTCTTTGACGATCCTCCGGGGGTGGTCATCAGCCTGCGAGAAAGGGAATACAATAAACAATCAATTACTTTCTTTAAAATTTTCTTGTGAAAACTCTAACTTTCAGCTTTTCAAAAGTTAAATTTGATGAAAAAAGAAAGCTAAGTAATAACACTTAGTGAATTTTCTAAAGGTGAAATGAAGACTAAGGTAAAAAAAATTCATCAAATTTCAGGATTACACTCTGTGGCTGGCAATTTAATTGTAAACTTCAAAATTTTGGTCTTTATTACCGAAAAGAAAGCAATCCTCTAAAAATTTTGAACTTCAGCTTAGAATTCTACCTCTTTCTTCATTCTTTCACCTTGAAAAACATTAATTATTTGACTCTCAAAATTTGTATCTTTCAAAAAAAATCTCTCTCAAAAAAATTTCTAACTCCCGAAAAATTTACTCTCTTGAAATGGAGAGAGCTCTAAACCTCTTCTCAAATTGAAATTGTGAATTGATAATGACTTGAGAATGCCTTGTAAATTTGAAAATTTTGATCCATTTAGTAATTCTTTCAAGTTCATCGAATGTAGACTCTTGTTTATGAAGGAAAGTTTCTAAAATTTTAGCTCTTCATCTTTATCTTCATCGAAATTTTGAAGTTTATCCATAGAGCTCGATTTTTCTCTAAGTGTTAAAAATAATTAAAGGTTTATCATGTGATTTTTTTCGATTTTCTCAACCTTTAATTTTTATTTTTTTATTTATTTTACCCATGCTTTCTTTTAATTTTCAATTTTTTCATGGGTTTTTTTATTCCTTTCTTGATTATGGCGGATTTTCTCATGTCTTGGCCATTTCATAATTTCCCTCTAGATGTTCCATGCCTTGGACAAATTTTAGTCGTGTGTCATTAGCAAAGCCAGAATTCACCATTTTATTTCCATTTTTCCTATCATCCCATGGTAGACTTGAAGTGTTTCCTTCCATTTTCTTGAGCAAGGCGAACTTTCCATGTGTTTATCCATTCATTTTCTAGGTAGGGCAGACTTGGAAGAATTCTTTCCATCTTTCATTTTTTTTACTTAGTCAAAATTCTAACCATTTTAAGCTTGGGCGAACTTTGCATCTATCTTTCCACTTGCCCATACTTATCCAAAAATCCAATATTTTCTCCCTTACTAAGCTAGGAAGACTTTGAAGAAATTTTTCCAAGTGTTCAAGAGTGATGGGCGGAATTTAGAGAGGTATTGCCATACTCAAGGGAGGACTTCACAAAAAATTTTCCACTCCTCTTAAGGGCATACTTTCCTTCATCCTTTCCATTCCTCTTCTTAGCCTCGGCGAACTTTCCTTTCCTTCTTCCATTCCACTCAAGAGCTGTGTGAACTTGGAAGAATTATTTCCATGTGCATGTCAGAATTTCCCAAGGTCTTGCCAAGATTCTTTCAAATACTGGGCAGACTTTCCATTGATCTTGCCATGTCTCCAACAAGCTGGGCAAACTTAACATTATCTTAGCCCATGATCTTCTGATTTTTACTTTCTTTTCTTTTGAGATTTTTCACTGTTTTTGCATTGCTTTTCATGCTTTTCATTAGATTTTTCATTTCTTTTTGTATGATTTTATATTGGTTTTATACCCTTTATTTGATTTTTCCAGATTTTTTATCTAAGAGAGCCTGCTTTTTGGTTGATTTTCTGATTTTTCAATGACTTTTTGCATGCTTTTTACTTGTGTTTTAGATTTTTTGGTGATTTTTGCATGCTTTTCAGTCTAAAGATGGAACTTTAACTCCATGATTGGTGGGCACCCTGGCACTTGCCAAAAATAGAAATTTTCTAAACATAGAAAAAGTGAAAAAGCAACTTTATGAAAATAGTAAATTCCCAAATGGCCTAAAAGTGCAAAAAATGAAAAAAGCAAAAAGCAAAAAAGCAAAATCCCTAAAAAATAGGAAGTGTCAGAATTGGGCGAAAGCACAGGTGATCCTTGTCTGCGAGGTCTTCTAAACACTTCTATGAAACTTATGTGCAGTTTTAGGCTTGAAATTTCAACTTGGCTTGCATGATGACTCCAGACTATGACTTGAAACCCACAGAGCAAAAGACCCTATGAAATTGCAACTCAAAACTAAACCCTAAATACAAATTATCGAGGGTCCCCATGTTCAATGGGTAGATGTGTGAAATAGGTCACAACATTTGGTGTCTCCACATGAGGAATGTTCCTAAACATTCCAAAGATAAGACCTACTTCAAACCCAAAATCTTAAATTAACTTTAACTAACTTACCCCTTGGCGAAAAAAAGCACTGAAAAAGGAAGAGTAATCCTAAATTATATCAAAATCTTTCATCCTTTGGTCACAAGTGTGTGCAAAATGTGTTTATTTCCAACTCACAAGACCATTATGACTCTTTGGTTCCATTATGGCTTTCTTTGTTCAATTTTTCTTAACTCCAAAAGCATCCTTGGATAGAACCTTGCTGCCAGTGAGCATCCATAGCCTTGACAAGGTTATCAGTACAATCTCACAAAGATTGCTCTACTTCAGGAAATTTATCATTTGTTATTTTCTTTGTTTATCGAGTGTACGCCTGTAGAGATGTCCACACATCCAAAACCAAGTTTTTTGATTTTTGTTTTTATTTATTTTATTTTCATATATTTCCACACTTTAGTTGGTAAGCAGTGAAGCTCACATGGGTTTGGGTATTATAGTGGCACTGAAGCAAGAATTTTGATAGTTTAGCCATGAATTCACCCAAGAGAACATAATGACTTAGAGAATCCATTAAGTGTGCAATATATAATAACCATAGGACTCAAGGTCAAGATACAATATATGATTCCCTTTCTAGTCAAGTACTAACCTTAGCCTTAAGATACTTTAGAAATAATCAATCTAGGATTCTAAAATTATCCACAAGTATTTTATCCAAGGAATAGACTGAACGCACCTTTGCAAGGTCAATCCAGAGTGTGCGCATAAGCAACATCACCCTTCTCACAAATGGGAAACCCTCTTTATTCAAAGCATAATCTAAGGAAAAGAAGACCAAACCTAGAAAGCGGGAAAAACTAAGCTAAAGCAAATGAAGGAAAAGAAAACCAAATCGAAACTAGTCTAACTATGTACAAAGCAAGACTCATTAGGAGTTTAAGACTGGAAATAGTGTTTGAGAATTTTCCCATTGACTGGCAATGGGACATCATCTCTGGTTAACGTCTTTAGTTTGAATGCATTGTTTCCCAGAATTTTTGAAATCTGATAGGGACCCATCCATAAGTTGTCAATTTTTTCATGGTCTCCTTTTCGCTCATGTGCTTTGTCCCAGCAAAGGACTAAGTCAAAAATTTGAAATGCCTTTATTCTAGCTCTTCGGTCAAACCATCTCTTTACGATCCCTTGGTGCTTTGAAAAATTTTCCAGTTCCTGATCTCTCTTCTCTTCCAAAAGTAACAGTTGTGTCAATTTGATTTTGATTTTTTCTTCTTGATCCAAACATTCTTGCATGAATTGTAGCATGGGAATTCTCAGTTGTATCGGGAATATAGGATCCTATCTGTATACCAGGTCATATGGTGATGTACCTAAGGAGCTCTTTATTCTTAGTCTATCTGCCCAAAGAGTGAATCTTAATTGTGTGTGCTAGTCCCTCGGGTTCTTGTCTAACAACTTCTTTATAACATTCAACAATTTTTTGTTGGTGGATTCGGCCAATCCATTTCCTTGGGGATAATAATTCGATGAAAATTTAAAGTAACCCCATATTCAAAAGCCTAGTTAGAAAATTTCAAAGAAGAAAATGCGGATCCATTATCACAAACTAAAGCATAAGGACAACCAAATCTAGTGATAATGTTTTCTTCTAAGAACTTAATTACCGTATCCGTTGTACATAGTTTCAAGGCTTGAGCTTTTGACCATCTAGTGCAATAGTTAGTTGCAGTTAGAATATACCTGTGTTGCACGGAGGAAGGTGGATTGATCATACCAATAAAATTGAGTCCCCATTTCACAAAATTTTGTACTTCAATCACAGGTTGGAGTTACATAGTGGGGTTCTTCTCTCGGGAAATGGTTATCTAGCATGTGTGGCAGGTTTTTACATGATCGTACACATATTTAAACACTGTTGGCCAATAATATCTGGCCATCAAAACTTGGTGTGCTATTGCTAGTGCTCCTCCATGGCTAGTTCCAAATTTGGAATGAAAATGTTCCATTATTTGTTTAGCTTCTTCTTTTCCAAGACACCTTAGGAAAAATCTTTCATGATTTCTCCTGTATAGTACTACTCCTTGCAACACATATCTCTAGATTTTCATTCTCAAGGTCCTCTTTTGTATTGGATTCAGATGATTAGGGAACTTGTGGTTGAGTAGAAAGTAGCCATTCATCAGGAGAAAGTTCTTGTAATTCGTAGACTTGTTGCACCAGTTCTAGTCCTGTGGCGATAGTCTACATTAAGGCTTGGCCACAAAAAAATTTCATCAGTTGGATCTCTATATCATATTCTTGAATAATAGCAACCCACTTGCCTCTTTTATCTCCTAACTCTTTTTTCATCAAAAGGGTTTTAACAGCCACATCTGGGACAATGGCAAAGACTTTGCTTCTTAGAACATAATGTTGAGACTTCTTGATTTCCTTAACCAAGGCATATGCTTGTTTCTCCACATTCAAGTATCTAAGCTCTGCATCTTTGAATGGTGCACTCATGAAAGCAATAGGATGTTCATCCTTTTCTTCTGTCCTTTGGGTGAGCATTGCAACACATGTATGTTTTGAAGCGAAAGAATGGAGGTAGAAGGGCTTTGTGTAGTCAGGACTGACCAGTATAGGATCACAACTATGGCTTGTTTAATTTATTTTAATTCCTTCTTTGTTGGCTCTGTCCATTCTATCTTCGCATCTTTCTTCAACATCTCACTCAAGGGTCTTACTATCTCTACAAATCCTATTATAAACTTTCTTACAATAGTAATCTTTTTGAAGAAAGACTTCAACTCTTTTTGGCTTGATGGAAAGCTGATTCTCGATATGGCCTCTACACGATTAGGATCAATAAGAATCCCTTTCTCTGTTATCACGTGGCCAAGTAATTTTCCTTCATTCACCCCAAATATACATTTCTTTGGGTTTAAGGAAATTCCATATCTTCTACATCTCTGAAATATCTTTATCAAATCTTGAACGTGACTTTCCCTTTTCTTTGAAAATACATTGAGGTAGTCCATGTAGATGATAATACACCTCAATATAAGATCTTTGAATGCAATGTCCATGGCTCTTTGAAAGGTGGCTCCAGCATTAATCAACCCGAATGGAATTCTTTGGTATGCAAAAGTACCCCACTTTGTCGTGAATGTCGTCTTGATTCTATCTTCAGGTTCTACTAGCACTTGATTGTATCCTAAATATCCATCAAGGAAGGACATCATTTGGGATCCATTGACAATTTGGATTACTTCGTCTAGTGATGGCTATGGGTAATTGTCCTTTCCTGAAGCCTTGTTGAGATTTCAAAAATCTACACATAGTCATATCTCTCCATTCTTCTTATGAACAAGTACCAAGTTAGTGACCCACATTGAGTGGCATACTGGAAAGATGATTCCTACTGACATGAACTTCTTTACTTCTTGAAAAATGAGGGCTCCAATAATGGATTGAATGGCCTTTGGTGTTGCCTGAATGGTTTATTGCCTGCCTTGAGGGGGATTGTGTGAGTGATGATTGCAGTGTCGTATGTCTTCAAATCTTTGTAACTCAAGGCAACAATATGTCCAAACTCTCTTAAGCTTTCGATTATTCTTTCCTTTTCTTCAGGCGTGCATACCTTGCCAATGAGGACATTTCTGGCTTCATTTTTTTCCCAAGTTTACTGCCTCGTGTTGACCTCAATCATTCCTTTGGTATTTAATTGCATTGATTTGATCTTGATCAAAAATTCTTTCAAGCTGTATCATTCCTTTGGGGTGCTATTGGTCTTTAAATTCATTATGCCTTCTACATCAAATTCAACCTCTCCTCGGTCTTCTTCTTCGTCAATGATTTGGGTAAGGAAAAAATCTGAATTTGTTAAGAAATCTAGAATGTGTTTGTCATCATCAAACACTTGGAAATTTGTGATATTGTCTAGGACTGATGGTGTCCAAGTGATTTCTACTATAAATTTATTCACGGCATCCATCTCAAGTAGTTCTAAGGAACTTGCTAATTGCGCTAGTGAATTTGCAACTTTTTTTTGAGAGAGATATATAGATCAGATATTGAAAGCATCAAAAATTTCAATAAGATCCCAGAC
Source organism: Sequoia sempervirens (assembly GCA_007258455.2). NCBI lineage: Eukaryota > Viridiplantae > Streptophyta > Pinopsida > Cupressales > Cupressaceae > Sequoia > Sequoia sempervirens. The sequence goes on from VDFB02272268.1 coordinate 122,602, forward strand.
ATGGTTTCTATATCCTCTTAGTCTTTTTTCATCTAAAGTGTACTTCTTCCTTACTTGCCTTACCACAATTTCTGAGTCCTATTAACATGCAAGATTTTAACCTTTTTTTGAATTGCATGGAGCAATCCATGGATTAAAGACTCATATTTCATTACATTGTTGGTACAGGGGAATTGTAATCTCAGGGAAGATAAGTAGGTCTCACCTAATGGACTAACCAACTCATAACCAATTTTGTTCCCCTTTCTGGACTTTGAACCATCAAATCTCAAGGTCCAAACTTGCTCTTGATCTTGCAACTGCTTGGGACTGGATATTTCATCTTTTTGAATCTCTTCCATTGAATTATCTTCTTGAAATTTGTTTATTTCCTGTATCCTTTCTCCTTCTGACGAGAACTCTCTATCAAAATCACTGTCTTCATTTTTCATTGTTAAGTTAAAACATTCCTCTTCTGAAATTTTGAAAATCCTTGCATGCACTTGATCTAAGGCCATTTTTCCCATCACACAAGAGAACCTAAAATGAAAAATATTATGAATCCAACACCAATTGGGCAACAACAAGTATTGCACAAAAGCATAACTTCCCAATTCTCTTTCTTGTCTCACACTCTTAAGCACAAATCTTCTGAAATTTTTGAACATACTTTCACCTTCATTTGGTGATAGCTCTTCATCGCTTTCCATAGGAAATTTTATTGAATTTGGGACTTTCAATGAATCTATTTGATTTTCTGAGTAGTGCAGCATCAAGACCTCTGGTGTCTTTGGTCTATACTGACCTAAATCTATTTCACAAAACAAAATTTCATTATTTTCCCCAATACTCAGTAATCATCAACTTAAGTCTTGGTGTGCTCTCAATTTTGATTTGATTGGGAATACCCCTCCATGGTAACCACATATGTGAGAAATTAGTGGCGAAGTAACCATTCAATCTGCAGGTCCAGTCTCATCCGAAAACCATTCCGTATCCATCTGGGATATCGACTACAGAAATGTCGATGAAATGTTGAATTCTTGGATTGGATGATAATTACATATGAATATTATTCAACTCTCCTATTACTGGAACTTTTTTTTTTATCCAATTGTGTCACTTTCTTATTTTTCTTTGTGGGTGTCAAACCCAATCTATGACATACAGCTAATGGCATGACATTACTGGATGCTCTTGAGTCGATCAAAAAATTGTGCAGGAGTTTGTTGAAAATCCAGAGTGAAACAAGGAAAGGAGTTGGCTCATCTTTTGCTTGGTAAAATATCACCGGGCTTCATTTTTGTACTCTAGCTTCTACCTCTTTTGCTTTAGTCTTGCTATTCTTCTCGACTTGTGGAGCTTCCATTTCTTTTGTGGAATTCTCTATCTTATGTTCTTTTGAACTTCCGCGTGCTTGCTCAATTTTGGTTGTCTATTGACCTAGCATTTTAGATGCCCTCTTTTACTTCATACAAGCCTCGAGTCACTTTGGAACCCTGAGATCCCTGAGCAATATTTACTGTCTAAGGTGGTTCTTGGAACTATTCATTTTGAACAAAATTTACATTATTCATGGAACTTGTCGCCTTCTGAATTGTGTTGGTTGAATTTTGTGTCGAGTCTTTCAAGCTATCAAGGAATGTGTTTCTTATCTTCAACACTTTCATCAGTTCGAACAATGACACACTCACCTTGATTTTCCTCACTTCCTCAGTCACATAATGTCTTATTATTTTCAATTCATCTTTGTGAGGAAAACTATTAATGAAACTATTAGTGTTATTTCTTTGCTTGTATTGAGGCGCATCTCTCAAAAAAGGCTGGGGGATGTGGAGGTGTTTGGAAGTTATGTGGAGGGACAGACGAGGTCAAAGGCTCCTGATTCTTCCTATAATAAACCTTTGGTGGATTGTTTCCTGTTTGTTGGAACGCCTGAACTTCTTTTATGCCTTCTAGATCTACTTTAATAGTAACCAATCAGGTGGTTACTATTATCTCAGCCCATGATCTTTTGATTTCTACTTTATTTCTTTCAACTGCTAGGTGGACTTTCCATTGATCTTGCCATGTCTCCAACAAGTTGGGCGAACTTGACA
>VDFB02272270.1:0-20288 GCA_007258455.2 Sequoia sempervirens
CTTACTTTGACTTCAAATGTGGTAGAATTCACAATGATTTGTTGAGTGTTTTTATTTTCTGATTGAATGTCAATCATTTAACCAGTTATTAGGTTTGTAAAAAGATATTGAACTTATAAAGAGATGTAATGGCTATAACATACATATATCAAACGTGATGCAGGCATTTCCAGCAGCTTCTGGTCCCCTCGACCGCACTACCTACCTTTTTAGTTATATGAATGCACAACCAAATTGTCCTTCACTAGAGCAAATGTTGGAGGATTATTGGGACTTGATGCCAGATTATCAGGTTGGTGTTTTTCTTTAATGTTTGATGTATTTCAGGAAAATGATAGCTCCATTGTAATTTTTCTTGCCATGCATTTATATGGAAAAGAGTTTGTGGCCTTATAAGTCTCTTTGATTTTAAAACATCAATATTTAATTTGATTGTTTTGTATTTGGTATTAGAGATGAACTTACACTAACATAGGAGATCTCAAGTCATCCCAGTTTATGAATAATTTTGGAATTATATGGATTTAAAATTGTGACCCCTATTTCATATTTCTTTATCGTTTCCTTAAAATTGCAATTATCTAAATTTTTGCTATAGTTATCTTTTGTTCCATATAAGTCTGTTTCCTTCAATTTTTGTGGAACGCAAGAGACAAGTGATCAAATCTTTAAAAGGACAAAGCACCTTTCATTATTGTCTTTTGTTTTTTCTTCTGTTTTCTCTTTGTGCCCAAATTGCTGTATTGGGAGACTGACTGTATAGCTTCTAGCTTAGTGTTTTGGTCTTGATTTCTCTTTGAATTCTCAGGTGAAATGTTTGGAAACAGAGGTACACACTAATTGGTTTTCTAGGGCATTTTTGAAATATTCACCACCTTCATGGAAAGAAAAGCAATCATCTCTATCTCCATCAAGCCAAGCACATACACCCTTGTTAAGTCATTATCACAGCCCAACATCAGCAGACATTCATTCAGCATCCACTGGTCCTCACATCTTGATATCTGATCGTCCACAAGAGAAGAAGAAGCAACTATGTCTTTATATAAGAATGTATAAAGTAGAATTGAGATGCAAATGAGACGAAAAACACACAATATGTACCATACATGCCAACAAAGCTCTTACAATGAAAACAAGAACATGCAATTCAGACTTTAATATTTGTTTTGTATCATCCAGCCGCAGAATTGTAAAAATATACATGATATTTGCAGTCAAGAATTGTAGTCTACTGAAAGTCAGCTGAGATATCCCGTACCCCTTTTTGACCAAGATTTTTATCGACATCTTTCTCAATTTGACAATGCAAACATGGTGCCAAATTGTTGCATGAGTTGGTCTGAATTGTCTTGTCTTCTTATATGCAAATTAAAATAATTTAATGCTTGCAAGTTTTCTATTGGGACCTCAATACACTCTCACAACCACTCTTCTATATTTAGAAACATTGCAAAAGTATATAGACAATACATGTGATAACTTCATCAAGAATCTGATTTATCATATATTCAGAATTTGAGATATAATAGGAGCATTACAATATGGGGCTAGAGAATTACTACAGCATTCACCATCTGAAATTATAAATATACTTATTCAACATCTAACTTGGGAAGACACGATTTTGCAATCTGCCCGCTTAACTCAGTATCGCCCAATTCTTTATACAGCTCTCATTCCATTCTCAAGGGAAATCTGACGGAACTTTGTCTTTATTTGTGTAGCTGGCTGAAATGTAATTAGTCGGCTGGGAATAAAGAAATAAGACAGTTTAATATTTTATGTATTTGTCTTGTCTTGTTGTCGTAGTAGTTAGTGGTTTAGGAATTAGTTCTTGAGAGAATAATTAATGTAATGAAACGATGCGACAGTTGGTCCTTCAACCACTGTCCGCGCACTATATGTATTGAGAGTCATATAGTTAATAGATTTTACTGTTGCTATGATTGTTCACAATATACCTGTACTGGGATATGTCCGATAAATAAAGACAGCTGTGATGATTTCATGCATTATATCCTAGTACGGTGTTATGTTTTGTAAGTTACTCTCATTTACTCCTTGTATATGTGGAATTCATTCCGTGAGTAAACATTTGGTGTCGTTGCCTAAGCGTACATAGGAAATCACCCAGTAGCAACATGGCGTTGTAATGGGTTGATTGGCGGAAGAGCCTGTGTAAGCGAACGAAGAACGGGAAGATGATTTGACATAGGATTTGGTGAACCTCTGGGATATATCGCTAAGGGATCCCGTACGGGGGGAAGCTCTTAGGCGAGAGATCCCTCAAGAAGTCATCTAGGACAGACTGCAAGTGAATGACGAGATTGACCATCTCCTCAACCATTTGCCAAGATTGCTGGCCTGCCACTTCATTATCTTGCAGGATCTTCGGGTGGAGAGTGACTAGGAACACTGGAGGCAACAAATACTGCAGCGGTACAAGGAGAGAACCAAGCGAGAAGAGGAAGAACGGGATACCAGCTGGAGACGTACTCCCGACAACCAATGATTGCATGAACATCCTTTTAATGCCCGTACAGCCTAACAAAGACAAGAATTGAGTACCAATCGAGCAAGAAACTTAGGAAGAGAAGGTTCGACGATCACTCAGGCTATAGGAGAAAGAAAATAGACGATGAAGACTAAAGGAAATTGACAGAGAAATCCATGAAGATATAACTGAAATAAATAAATCCATTACAAGAGCACACCAGAACCTGGTTGGAATTGACCGATCTATCATAAGAGCACACCAAAGTCCTCTTATGCTTGATATCTTCATGTCTATCAATTGGTGTAGGGCTGCCATCAATGGGTGATAACATATCATTGACTTTCTCATAATCAAAAGCTCCTATCTCATGAGAATGATGGGTCATAATGTTGTTGTCTTCAAACAAATCAGTAATGATATCATGCCATTGTATAGTGTCTTCTTCATCATGTGTAGCCAAAACACTAGTGGCTGCTCCACTAAGTAAATAATCAACTTTCCCGTCCCCCTTTTTGTCTTCATGTAGCTGCTCTAATGTAGCTGGTTCGTCTTGAGCCATCACGTGTTCTTCAATCTTAAAGTCATCATGAAGTGTCATGTGCTCAACATCTTTATCCATTCTGCTCTCCTTAGGATCAGCTGTATGCTGGTCACTAACTACTGAAAATTCATCATAAAGACTCTTAGATGTTTCACTTGTAGATACATCATGCTGCTCCCTCTTTTGGTCTTGCGATGTAGACCCTTTAAAAATGGATGCCATATACTGTGTGAATCCTGGTTGTGAAGCCAATTTATCCATCCTTTCCTGACTCTGTCTTAATTCTTAAATCATGGCATTCAACTTTTTAATATCCTCTTTGGAAAACATGGTGTCCAACTGAAATAGCTGATAACAAATTTGATTACCCAACGGGCTGGCAAGAACTTTGGCTCTGATACCACTGTCATGTCCCTTGCTAAATTTGATGTAAACTTGCTGATTTGAACCCTGGGAATTTTGTCAAACACTTGCCAAGCAAAATCTGTACTTGCTGTGTCATGTCCCCCGAATTAGTAGCATTGCAATACGAAGCATAGAAAACGAGATAAACAAAATACATGTCAAAGACATTAACTATTTTATCATAATTATAAGTATTAAATTTAATGTTGTAATACCAAAATATAAATATTAGCAATCTCATTATAATTATGATTACCAAAATAATATTACAATTATGATTATAAATATAATAGATATTATAATATACATGTCATTAAACGAACATATATTGTTTAGTAATTACTATAATAATAATAAAGAAATCATAAAAGAAATAGTACTGAAATATGTGACTAAATAAACAAATGGCAAATATAAATACAAATTTAAATATTATTATAATCAGTATAATATAATAAATATTAAATAGAGTATATAAAATCAATATTAAAATAAATAACCATTAAAAATAAATGTCTAAATTTAATATTATTATAATCCTAATTTTATATATATATATATATATATATTATTTATTTATATTTATATATATATTTGAATATGTTACAATCAAATCAAAATATAATAAACAAGAAACATTTAAAATATATAAAGTATGCTAATAGCTGCAAACATAAGGCAGCGATTAAGTCATGAAGGAAGGCAGCGATCTAAACAAGAAGGCACGACTCCACCTTGAAAAGGCATCTCCTCTCCAAAGTGGAAGATATAAGATAAGGTAAGACAAGGGGAAAGGAGGAGAATATTACAAGAATATTACAATCAGCAAAACATTAAAACCCAGTCTCTAATAATTATCTAAGATCATCGATGGGAGTAAAGAAAAGGAAACAAGACAAATAAAATAAGTAAAATAAAGAACATACAAGCAGATCGATTAGAAAATTGGGAAGATAAAAGGAAAGGGTAAGTAATGTGTTACGTTTTAGAGTGTATTAAATAATCTAGTTACTCTATCATTTCAGATTATATTGAATTATATATATATATATATATATGATATGCATATTCAGGTCAAGATGGGTATTCTAAAGATTATATATATATATATACACACACACACATAATTTATGATTATACAATAATGATACTTATTATTAAGCCTTATAAGTAATGATGACAATTTAATATAAAAGTAGAATTGTCCTCATAAGGTTGAAGGAGGCGAGTAAGGAATCAAAAAACATGGAGAGATACGACAACTCAGGTGATGTACTCACTTAGTAATAATATTTAGCATATTTTGGGATATAAGAAATTGACATAGCTAATCTAATGATTGGTGTAATGCTTTCTTAGTGTTATCATGATGAAATGATATTAATATGGACTTAAAGAATCAAATGATAAATGAAATGTATTTAATAGTTGCTAGACTCATTAATTGCATTATAATGAGCCTCTTTGGATACACTATTAGGGGATAACACATAGGATAATAATTTAAGGAATCCACTCATAGGACTACATTTAGATTTATTTGATGCTGAATCTTATATTCGATAAACTGCATTATTATGATTAGAAAATAAGATCATAAGAATGGACATGAATATATTAATTGGCTACACCTACTTGTCTATAGTTGATACATTTCCTTAAATACATCTCATTTGGTTATATGCTCATGCTTATACTCATAATGCATAATGAATATAGATGAAACTATAATAAGGGCATTTTTATTTGATTGTGTAAAGATTGTCTGCTATGTGCTTGTAAACCTATTAGGATAGGTGAAACATGGGTGAAGTGGATTGCCTAAAAACCCCACTTTCAGCCCCTTAGGCCCTAGACAAGGGATTGGGCTTTGCAGCCCCTTAGGCCCTTGACTAGGGATTGGGTTATAGAAAGATGGGGGTCCCACCTAGGTCTCTGCCCCTTAGGCCCAAGATACGGGATTGGGCAAGAGAAGGTGGTAGGCCTTAGGCCACTTGGACTCTATGGTTCCTCTCCCCTAATAGGACGAGTGTCTTCCGAGGTGTTGCCATGAGTGGAGTATGTAGGTACTAAGCCCCTAGGCAAGAAGGATTGTGATGGACAACCTCTTGAGTTTACATGAGGGCTTCAGGGCAGATCCACCTATGGCACTCCTCTTATGTTTTCATTATTGCTTTATGATTATGAATATATTTTGGATATCAAGATATTATTGCTAACAGATATATGTGTATGTGGAAATGTTGTTAAATTGGTGAATGCAGATTTCAATCTAGGATTATTTCATTTGAAAAACACATTCCTTTTTGAAAGAAGAAACCCTAAATCTAATCAACAATCGAATTCTGGGGCAAACAAGCAAATTCAAGAGCAAGGCTAGGTATGGGACATTACATGCTGATTGAGGTTCTTTTCGGTATTTTGTAATGTAAGTAATGATTTTATGCATTCAATGGACTCAACTGAACATGTGCCAAAGACTGAAATGTATTTAAGATGTAATGCAATATATATGTAATGCAAAGAGTTAGTTGATATGCATCTACAACCAAGGGACATTAATGCGAACACTTGGCAAGCAACTTAATGACTGCAGTCTTTATGAAAAAATGCAACTACAACAATGAGCATTATGTCAAACACTTATTATGCAAACTAGTCATGCAAATAGTAAGCTACAGTCTTCGGTCATTATGTCAAACAGTTGACATGCAAAATTTCTTGTGCAAATCAAAGCTACAGCAAAAAGGTAATAAGTCAAACACTTGTTATGCAAAGTATTGACAAACATAAAAGATCAACAATGCAACTCCTTCTCCTTATTATTTAATGCAAGCTGAGTACAACTGTTTACATAAATTTGCCAAGACTCTTGGCTTGCAAGTCTCCAATGACATGCAACGACAACTTATCAATGGCAGGAACCTATCAGTCTCATATAATCATGCACAAAATGTGATAAATGAACCTGTGATATTGGTTGATGAGAACTGGTAGTTAAGTAGAAGACTTGGCTGCAATTTTATGAGCCTTCACCAAGACAATCGAACCCTTAGTTGTGCCGCCCCTGTTCTGAACTTGCTGCTTCAAGTATAAAATCGTAGCAGCTTGTATTGTCTTCAAACAACTCTCAATATCAGCACCTAGACCCCTAATATGCAGCGCTCCAATACCCACTTGAAATCGATGCAAGATGTGGACTGTACATGCAAAAATCTGAATACTAAGAAGGAAGATCGAACCTTGTATTTGCAACAATAACCCTTCACAATTGCTGATGATGGAACCCATGATTCACCAATAAAATCAGAATATTTCCCAAGCAAAAATCGTCCCAACTCCAAACTGAAATAAGCTTCAAATTGATGCCAAAATATTCTCCAATGCAATCCTTCAATTATCCTTCACAAGTTTGGCCCTTGGGCACTAAATTTGCTCAAGTTGAGAAGATTGGAATATCTCCTCCAAATCGACCAGCTAGGTTTGGTATTTCACAAACTAAACCGGAAACTCTCCAATGCAAGCACAAATAGAAACCCTGGATGGATTTCTCACAATTCCAAATAGGGTTGGTGTTGCACAACCGAAACCGGTACCTTAGAGTCTTCAAACCCTCAGGCAGATTGCTAAGCATTCAAGCTCACCAATGTAGTAGAAAAGATGTCAACAACCAAGATGCCCAAATGCAAAGACAAAAAGCTCCTTATAAAGAATTCTCATCAAGTGTCCAAGAAACTTCTAGAATAAAATATTATTTTATTCACTTAAGTGACTTTATGATTTACTATTTTATTTAGTCACTTTATTAAATCAATTAAACATAAAGTCATCCTTAAGATATTATTTATTAGAATAACTTTATAAATAATTAATCTAATATCTCCACTTTATTTAATTAAAATAATCAATTAAGCTATCATTTTGATATATTATTACTTTTGGCTGTAAGAGACCAGGTGTCTCTCAACCCAACCACAGACTGAGAATGCAAGGTTTTTGTTTGTTTTCGTTGTTTTTTGATTTTTTTGAAGTTTTTGCAGGAAAGTAGAATGGTGCGATTTTTGAGATAAAATGCTATAAGACTCATAATAAATTCATAGATAATAAATGATGCATCAAATAGCTTCCCAAAGGATGGCGAATGTTTTTATTAACCTTCTAGACACATACAATGAAGAAATACGAACATGCAAGAAAAAGGAAACACTTTTATTCAAGGAAAACCTGGTTATTTGCAGCCGCCAGAATGAAGAAGTACAGTACGACCAACTTCAAATCCCTAAGTCTCCAGCCTCGAGAATAGTGCAAAATGCTCCAGAGTTCTAGGCACCTAATCTGGAGAAGTCAAAATGCAGAAAGGCAAGGCATTTTATCCAGAGGAAGAAAGACGTCCTTTCAGCTATGGTACGGCCTGCCAGCAGCAATAAATATAGCCGTATTATCCTTGGAAATCGTGCCAGATAAATAATTCAATCAGCCGTTCAAGAATATCACTTTCCTGATGAAAAATCGAATCAAGTTATGAATCTCAACTTCACATTTAGCTCTGTATGACTCCTGTGTGAAGCCACTCTGTTGACAAGCTTAAACTAGTATTGCACATTCTCAGTATGTCTAAGCCACTCTGTTGACAAGCTTAAACTAGTATTGCACATTCTCAGTATGTCTAATTCTGAAGAGGGAACGTTCTCCAGTATCCAATGATTTGCAAAAACCCTTGTTTCACAAACCCCAACGCTCTTAGAGAGAAATAAAGACAAATTAGAATAATCATGAATGAATGAGTTCGATTTGCCTTGTGAAATATATAACTCTTCTCAATAAGTCAACCTCTCTTCAAAAAGCAATTAATGAGCTTTTAAAATATTAATTAAATCGCCCTTTATTGACTTAGCCAGAATAATTAAATAATGGCGTCCCCTTTTGATGAGTAATAAAATACTCATTTAATATTATTCGCCTCTTTATTATAAAGTATCAATACTTTATAATTTGTCATTAAATAATTATTTTAATTTTTCATTAAAGTGACTTTATATTATAAAGTCAAATTAATAAACCTTTAATAATTATTAACTGCCCCCAATAATCACTGTTTGGTCATCAATTCATCAAACTGGGTTGAACTGAGCTGACCAACTGAATCAGGTGCCCTGCTAAAAATAGCAACTCCTGTTTGTCTAACTTACTATAAATAGTAAGTATTTGTAAATCACTCTGAAAGTGTCTGCCAAGGCCCAAACCTCAATCAACTGCTGGAGTAATGTTCCCAAACACTGGATAACTGCCTCAAGTGATCCTCTAAACACATCTGCCAGCCTACGAGGATCTGAATGATAGGCTAACCCCTGAAATAACTGTACTGCCTAGGAAGGGGACATTACAGACAACTTAATCAATTAATTTAATTAAATCACCATACTTCCAATTCAGGGACATGACAATCCTCCCTTCCCAAAGATTGCTTTACCTCAAGCAATCCGCAACTGCCAATCTAGCTCAACTGCCACATCATCAAAAGCCTGAATGGAGAATCATCTGCCACTGTCCACCAACCACCTAGATCCCAAGTGATTCTGAGAAGAACTCCAACCAACATCCTCTGAATATAGCTAAAGCTCCCGTCAGTGTGAAGTCCTATCAATCTATGAGGCCAACTATCCAACAAGAGAATTCCTGGATCCCAAACCTGTATATTTGCCCCACCATGCTGACTCCAAGTACTACAATAATAATCCTCATGCATCCAACTCTCCAAAAACAATCTCCACTTGGATCACATGAATAAACTGGAAGTCCATCTATTTCATCAACAATGGACTTCCACTGTGCCACTCTGATACCCCCTAGAGTCCAAGCCTCGAACTCCTGCTGCTGGAAACACCCAAATGTAGAACTCACCAAAGAACCCCTATTGACCTCAAGCTCTTGAGAGAGCTTAACAACTTCCCCTTGTTTCCTCATCAAAGCATCTGAGTATATACTATATCTCAACAAGGTTAAGAAGGTGGTCACGATCTGAAAGAAGGTTCAAATAATTTGACTTCATTATCTCGAAACCTTCTATGATAACCTACAAATCATCATGAGAAAACTCTTCTCCAATCCCCTTTTATCTTCTCTCTAACTGAACTACCCAAAGATGATCCTCAATTTGTTTGTGCATCCTGTCATGATGAGATACTGCTGCAATAATCTCATCCTCATTCACCTTCAACTGAATCTCCAAGCTGTGAAGACTAATCTCATCCTTATCAAGCTCATTACCATTATTAGAACAATGTGCATTTTCAGATTCATCCTCTCTTTGAATAAGGAATCTTCTAATGTTATCTATCCTTTTATGCCTTGCTATGTTGATGAGATTGACCTTTTCTTTGACTTCTTGAAGATGTTGTCTTGCATTGGCAGCCACTAATTTAGCCTCTTTGGCTTTTTGTATCCATTCTTCATTCATCTTTTCGGACCTCTTTACCTCTTCCATGTCAAAATATACAAACTCAGTCCTCTTATGCATGATATTTTCATGTCTATCAATTGGTGTAAGGCTGCCATCAATGGGTGATAACATATCATTGACTTTCTCATAATCAAAATCTCCTATCTCATGAGAATGATGGGTCATAATGCTGCTGTCCTCGAACAAATCATTAATGATATCATGCCATTGTATAGTGTTTTCTTCATCATGTGTAGCCAAAACACTAGTGGCTGCTCCACTAAGTAAATAATCAACTTTCTCTTCCACCTTTTTGTGTTCATGTAGCTGCTCTAATGTAGCTGGTTCGTCTTCAACCATCGCGTGCTCTTCTTCAATCTTTTAAGTCATCATGAAGTGTTGTGATGAGCCTAGCCTAAGCTGACTCAAAAACTCTTCTTTGTTCCCTTGAAATTTTGTCAAACAATTCATATGCAAGCTTCTAGCTTGCGGGTCTGAGTTATCAATCTGATATAAATGTTTTTAAATGCTATCCAATGCATTATAATGCTTGCAAATGACTTCTATGATGATTAGGTAAGGTCCTAGATGCAATGCAGATTTCCTTTGTATTTCTCAAATGTGGTAGATGAAGTTCCATGCGCTAAATATGCAGTTACAGCCTTTAGACATTATGTCAAACAGTTGGCATACATCCTCTTAAACATTTCAAATGGACAATTACTCAAATAGAGAACTCCCAACTTCAAATATATTATTGATAATGCAACCTTCTACAATGAAAATGAGAGAAGATGCCAAGACTCTTGGCTTACATCCAAAATATTATTCTTAATAAAATCTGATACAAAATGTGCACCTACAACAGCTAACATAAATGCATCTATGATGATCATAAAGTTTATACAAATCTAAAAGGAACTTGGAACATGCAGTCGCCTTGAGTCTATGATGAAGAAGCAAGCCATATATTGAATGATGATGACCTCTTAATGCCAGATCGAACCTCAAACCCAGCCGCCCCTGTTCTGAAGAAGATATTTTTTATTAAATTGTGGACTGCCTCCAAGTGCCAACATGAGCATCTAAAATGATCTCCACTCCTTTGTGGTCCAAGCGCCACCTTTAGAGCATGAAATTGATGAAGATAAGAGCCTAAAAGATGGAAATCGTGGTATCCTGGTTGACTGCAAAGTGCAAACTATATCAGATTGGCCTTGGATTAATCTGTCGCTAATGGCGCTTCCTAAAACAACCTCCCAGCACCTCTAGCAAGTCGCCTAGCCTTCAAGGAAGAAGCGCTCCCACTTCCAATGTAAATCGCACCAAGGATGGGCTGCTTCATACAAATCGTGGTTCCCAAAATGCAAACTAATGAAGTCTGAAGTAAAAAGTCAGAATTCTGGAAATGACTGAATGCTGCAAGTTGATGAAGACTTGATCACCAAAATATCTCCAACAATCTTCCAATCGAACTTATGCAAAGAATTGGCCCTTGGCCACTAATTTTGAACCAATGAAAGAAATGAAGTATTCTTTCCAAACTTGCAACCCTTCAAGAGATCTTTCACTCCCTCAGTTATGCTATCAATAGCAAGTTTTCGTTTCCTATGATCAAAGAAGAAAACTGCGAAAACCCTAGGCTCCACAATAAAAATTAATCAAAATAATATTCATCAACTGGATGTTGAAAATGAGCTCTTACCTCTCTTTTTATTCTTTCCTTAGGAGAGCTCAAACACCTTCCCGGCCAATGTGGGATAAAAGATTTATTCCCACATTAAATTATTCACTTAACACACTTTAATATATTAAAGTGACTTTATTATTATAAAGTTACTTTATAACTTTATAATAATATTAAAATATTAAATAAATCACTTAAGTCACTTAAACTTTAATATCTCTTGATGTACTTGTCTGATTGCTAGCCGCCCTGTTTGCCCACTCTCCCTCGCTTCCCAAGTGATTGGATTTTTCTTGTCTAAAAATAGAAACCCCTCGAATGTGCTGACTTCTACTATGCCAGTGGGTATGTGAAACCGAAGTCTAGAAACAACCGCAGCGTCCGCATCAAGGTCGACACCGCTAGTGTTGCCTGTGTGTCTTTCTATTAATAGGAACCCTGATTCTCCCAAAATAGTAACTTACTATAAATAGTAAGTGTGCCAAACCGAGTCAAATAACCTGTGCAAAGGCCAAAACCTGAATCCAGCTGAGGAGTAATGTATCTAATCACCGAGTAACTACCACAAAGGACCCTCTATCTAGACATATTAGCCTACAAGGGTCAGGAATAGGCTAAATTCACCAAACTCTGATGCTCGCAAAAATAGGGACATTACAAGTGTCATGTGCTTAACATCTTTCTCCATTCTGCTCTCCTTAGGAACAGCTGTATGCTGGTCACTAACTGCTGAAAATTCATCATAAAGACTCTTATATGTTTTACTTGTAGATACATCATGCTGCTCCCTCTTTTGGTCTTGTGATGTAGACCTTTTAAAAATGGATGTCATATACTGTGTGAATCCTAGTTGTGAAGCCAATTTATCCATCATTTCTTGACTTTGTCTTAATTCGTCCATCATGGCATTCAACTTTTTAATATCCTCTTTGGAAAACACAGTGTCCAACTAAAATAGCTGATAAAAAATCTGATTACCCAACAAGCTGGCAAGGACTTTGACTCTGATACCATTGTAATATCCCTTGCTAAATTTGATGTAAACTTGCTGATTTGAACCTTGAGAATTTTGTCAAACACTTGCCAAGCGAAATCTGTACTTGCTGATTGAGGTTCTTTTCGGTATTTTGCAATGTTTGTAATGATTTTATGCATTCAATGGACTCAATTGAACATGTTGCAAAGAATGAAATGTATTTAAGATGTAATGCAATATATATGTAATTCAAAGAGTTACCTGATATGCATCTACAGCCAGGGGACATTAATGCGAACACTTGGCAAGCAACCTAATGACTGCAGTCTTTATGCAAAATTGTAACTACAGCAATGAGCATTATGCCAAACACTTATTAGGAAAACTAGTCATGCAAATAGTAAGCTACAGCCTTTAGTCATTATGTCAAAC
The DNA here is from genome assembly GCA_007258455.2 of Sequoia sempervirens. NCBI lineage: Eukaryota > Viridiplantae > Streptophyta > Pinopsida > Cupressales > Cupressaceae > Sequoia > Sequoia sempervirens. The sequence goes on from VDFB02272270.1 coordinate 12,981, forward strand.
AGTTAACATGCAAAGTTTCTTGTGCAAATCAAAGCTACAACAATAAGGTAATAAGTGAAACTTTATGCAAAGTATTGACAAACATAAAAGATCAACAATGCAACACCTTCTCCTTATTATTTGATGCAAGCTAAGTAAAACTGTTTACATGAATTTGCCAAGACTGTTGGCTTGCAATTCTCCAATGATATGCAACTACAACTTATCAATGGCAGTGACTTATCAGTCTGATATAATCATGCACAAAATGTGATAAATGAACCTGTGATATTTGCTGATGAGAACCGGTAGTTAAGTAGAAGACTTGGCAGTAATTTTATGAGCCTTCACCAAGACAATCGAACCCTTACTTGTGCCGCCCCTGTTCTAAACTTGCTGCTTCAAGTATAAAATCGTAGTAGCTTGTATTGTCTTCAAACAACTCTCAATATCAGCGCCTAGACCCCTAATATGGAGCGCTCCAATACCCACTTGAAATTGATGCAAGATGTGGACTGTACATGCAAAAATCTGAATACTAAGAAGGCAGATCGAACCTCGTATTTGCAACAATAACGCTTCACAATTGCTGATAATGGAACCCACGATTCACGAATAAAATCAGAATATTTCCCAAGCAAAAGTTATCCCAACTCCAAACTGAAATAAGCTTCAAATTGATGCCAAAATATTCTCCAATGCAATCCTTCAATTATCCTCCACAAATTTGGCCCTTGGGCTCTAAATTTGCTCAAGTTGAGAAGACTGAAATATCTCCTCTAAATCGATCAGCTAGGTTTGGTATTTCACCTTGGATGGATTTCTTAGAATTCCAACTAGGGTTGGTGTTGCACAACCAAAACCGATACCTTAGAGTCTTCAAACCCTCAGGCAAATTGCTAAGCATTCAAGCTCACCAATGTAGTAGAAAAGATGTCAACAACCAATATGCTCAAATGCAAAGACAAAAACTCCTTATAAAGAATCCTCATCAAGTCTCCAAGAAGCTTCTAGAATAAAATATTATTTTGTTCACTTAAGTGACTTTATGATTTATTATTTTATTTAGTCACTTTATTAAATCAATTAAATATAAAGTCATCCTTAAGATATTATTTATTGGAATAGCTTTATAAATAATTAATCTGATATCTCCACTTTATTTAATTAAAATAATCAATTAAGCTATCCTTTTGATATATTATTACTTTTGGACAACTTAATCAATTAATTTAATTAAATTACCATACCTCCAATTTGGGGACATGACAATAATTAAATTATTAATTAATTAAATTTAAGTTGTCTTGACATGGTTATTTGTATTTTGTGTTGGAATAAGTGTTTGTTTAAGCTTCCTTGTTCTTTGTATTGATGTCTTATTTGCCTTTCACTAAATGACATGCAGGAACCAATGCTCCTTGTAACCCCTTAGGCTGAAACCCCTGCCATAATGTAGAATAATATGCAAATTGCAAAATTTCTGAACAGTAATTTATTTTTGTATTTTTCTACTTATGTAATGTCCCCACCAAGAAATTTTAACTTGCAAAATTTTCAATTTTCACCTCATACTTTTTGTCAAACAGTTCAGTGGGACATTGAACATTAACTATTGTTGAGTTTTATAATGAAGAACAACTTCATCTATCATTAATGATTATAGGTATATTCACAAACAGTTGTCATGCATTGAACAAGTCATTGACATTTTCACAAACACTTTGCAATCATTGAGTAATTTCGCAAAGAATTATCCACTTGGATCTCTTGTGTGCTGATAAATATTCATACTGTTATTTGCTGATATGAAATCAGAAATACAGAGAATGCTGTAAACTAATTTCTAACCACAAAATGATACCATAATGTTGCTGTTGTAGGTGGGCATAGAAAATCAGATCTAAATCATAAATATTTCTCAATTCCTACCAGATCGACTGTATCTGATTATTCATTTATATTTACTTTTCATACAGCTGTTATCATACTCAGAATGAGTATAGATCTGCAGGGTATTGATCTACCTTGACTGCTGTAGATGTTACTACTACTACAGACATTGACAAAGTAGCTGAGAGTGAAAATTCTAAAGCAAAAATGCCCATAGACTGCCTAAAAAACTGCTACACATTCAGAATGAGTGAATGGAACTGTACGTATGGAGTGGCCAGCTGGGAGAGGTCAGAAATCTTCAACAAAAAGCAGCACCGTTCCTTCAAACTGCCAAATACAACCCTATATGGCTGTGCCTAGGATTTTGGAATCTGCAAACTCACCCAATAAGGATCGGTTTGACCTCTTCTTGTCACACCTTGCTTCCAAAGTATGCACCTGTTTGTTGAAATCCCTTGTGAAATGGTTCAGTCAGCCTTTATACAAACAATAACTTGGGTGGCTAGGAAATATAGGGTATGAAACCCTTGTTTGGAATGCCTCCCTCACATTTCAATATAAATTCAAAGAACTTCTTCGAGATACTTCACAATTAATTATTTGTTTACAAATTTCAATATAGTTACCTTCAGCATAGTGCAAACTGGAAAGATATTTTTCTGGTTCCACAAATCTTCAAACTTCAATATTCAGCTCCTTGTGAATCCTGTGTGAATCCACCATAACATTGGCTAGGGAAGATCTGTCACTCCCAAAACCAATCTTCACCTTAGGGTTTTTGTTTGAGGGCGGTAGAAATTTGCTCAACTCCACAACTAGGGTTTCAATAAAATATCAAATGCCATGAACCGATGAAATGAGTCTGCTCAACCTCCTTTTATAATCCCCAACGGAACTTTCCAGAAGCTAAATTTAAAAATCACTTTTTAAATAATAATCCTTTCAGCTTATAAGTGACTTTTCAAACTCTTTTAATTTGATAATACTTTAATTCCTTATTTAGTATTATTACTTTGGCCCTCTTTTAAAAACACTTATGGTGTTGGCCGCCCTTCTTTAAAATAAATAAATAAGCATAAGTTGCATTTAGGAAAATAATATAAAGTTACTTTAAGACAATTTAAGTTAGTTATTTAATTACTTTTCCGCACATCCCAAATTGTACGAATAGTTAGTGTTTCTCGAGAATGTTGGAATTCCCACATATACTAGAAAGGCCATAAAAGGGGACATTACTATTATTTCAACAAGATACAATATAAAGAAAATAACATAAATATAAATGATACAGTAAACTCAAATGAAAACACATAGTAATTGTATCCACTAAATGATGGAGAATTGTTACAAAAGAAAATCAAGTTGCTCACTGATATAAATTTGTTCATAATATTTTTCAAGCAAAACCCTAACCAAGTTGGGCACAAACTCTAATTAAGATTGCTTTGAATGCACTAGCACATCCTTGTATGAATTTTCCCACCAAAACCAAAGAACTATGTCCCCCGGCTTTGAGATTTGGAGGTTTTCATCCCAATTTTGTAAGCTTCTACTTTAACAGCTGTCCAATAAGAATAGAGTAGTGTTTATTTCAAAATGCCAAAAGATGTGTTGTTTTCTCTAGAAACCCTTTTTTATCCAGCCATTCCTCTATTTTCACTATGTTGACAAAATCAATTTCAATATATTAGGCTATTAAAATTGATCTTCTGAAATAATAAATATCACAATTCACAAACATAGACAATAAAGTCTTTTTGGGGGTCTTAAGTCAAAATTCTAATGTATCCAAATTAACATGAAATTGAATCAAATTTATCAAGTCTAGAAATACTAGAGCTTGGCCCAAAGATCACATTGTAACTTGAAATTGGCACCTCGATAACCTAAAGCATTGGAAACCCAATTCAGAAAACTTGAAGCTGAAGCCAACAACTATATGCATGCTGCCATCCAAAATGTTCCTTCTTAAATGTAGCCTAAAAATTAGGACTATACCTCTTAGAGCCATAATTTAATCATTATTTCAAGTTAAAATCTTTGATATGACTCCAAATTACACCCACGAAAGCCAAGGTAGAATAGGACACCCCTAGGGGAATCATCAAGGCCACTCAAAATTTGGTTCCATCTCCTAAAATTCAAGGAAATCCCTAAAAGTATAGGAATTTTCCTTTTGTTCACCAGCAAAACAATAAGAAACAAGTGCATATAGTCACTCATACTTATTCCTTCTACACACGAAAATCCACTAAACACAACATGCTTTACAAAATAAGTGAGTGGGGCCCACAACCTGCTATCATCTAGAAACAAACATTACAAAACTTACTTTCCTTCTTGATTTAGTATAGACATTATTTGCTATAGTGGAATAGCTTAAGTTAGAGGCCATAAAACTAACTTTCCTACTACAAAATCATATTGTTTGTATCTCGTGCCCTACAACAAGCACCAAAAAATGTTTAATGTTTAATTTTTCTTTTGGAAGACAACTCAATCCTGCTGCTAAAGACCAAAGAAATGAGATCGAGAGAAATTGGCATGTCTTCTCAAGGTGAGAGCACCACATTATAGTATCAAACATATGCTAAAAAATAGAAAGTAGCTAAAAATGTGCCACCCTATTATATATCATTAGTAATTTCACATATCTTCTAGCAAATCCATAGTATGGCAGAAACCCTAATGTATTGCCTTATAAATCTCGTGATGAGCCTAGCCTAAGCTGACTCAAAACTCTTCTTTGTTGCCTTGAAATTTTGTCAAACAATTTGAATGCAAACTTTAAGCTTGCTGGTCTGAGTTATCAGTCTGATCTAGTTGCTTGGAAATGACTTCAAAGTGCTGCAATTAGTGCTTAAAGTGCTACTAGCGATGCATGATTGATTTACAAAGCAAGAGAGTGGTAAACTTACTGTTCTTGACCCCTTCTCATACATAGCCATGATTGAAATTGACAAATAAAACTAATAGACATAATGTCAAACACTTTGTATGCATTCTCTGGCAGCAAGTATGCAACTACAGCGTGTAGCATTAATACAAACACTTGTCAAACAAGCTGATCATAAACTAAGAACACCTACAGCCATGGTCATTATGACAAATAATTTGCAAGCATTCAAATTTAGCACCCAAATGAACAATCAGCTATATGAGCTCCTCAATCCTAAACTCTTTATAGCTCATCAAATGATAGAAGAGAACTGTTTTACTTGAGTTTTGATGCTCAGACAAAGCTACAGCCATACATGAAATACAAGCTAATACATTCTGACCTGTAGAGATTCAACATAAGATGCTTTCACCAAATCTGATAAACAACGTGCTCCTCAAATCCCTTTTATTTGACTGATATAAAGACAACTTTCAGATGTATTCAATAGTCTCAACATACTTCAAATAAGCCAATATTGAATGGCAGATTACAATGTTATGCTCAAAAAATTACTTCATCAATACAGAATTTATAAATTACTGAAAGTTTGATCAGCAACAAACCAAAAGCAAGTTAAATACAAGTACGGTTCAGACCTGGAAATGCACGATGGTCTGAAAGGTGCACAACAACTTAACTGAAGGCTGAAACCTCTGCATATATCTACGTCCAGCTTGGATAAACCCTTGGATAAGTTAAATATTAATAACAGCCCAGATTATAGCAGTAGATAAATGAAACCCTTGCCAACTTCAACACAATATTGGTTCAAATCATTGTAGCGCGGTACTGTAGCAATACTATTCACGAGTACTGTTCACGTGGCACTGTAGCGCGGCACTGTTCACGCCACTGTAGCATCTAACAAAAATTCCAATCTGCAAGTAATAAATGATATGGTACGGCTGGAGATACAATAGCCTGAGAAATAAGAATGAAGCTGGAAGTTGATCTCTTGTAGATTTAATATTTTCTTCTTCAAACCCTTACTTATTTTCCCCTGTAAGCACGAATGTAACTTCTGAACAAAGCTACCCTGTTAGCAAGCTTCAGCTGATCTTTCACAACCTCAGTATGCTTGATTCTGAAGAGTTGACGTTCTCCAAAACCTGATTGCAGAAACCCTTGTTTCTCCAACTCCAAATGTTCTCAGAGAGAAAAAGACAAATTCCAATGATCATCAATAATGAGTTCGATTTGTCTTGAAGAGAAATATATATCTTTTTCCTCAAAAGTTTGACCCTTTTCAAAAAATCAACTTAATTGCATTTAATAATATAATAATTCGCCCTTTTAGAGACTTAGGCAAATTATTAATAAATGGCGTCCATATTAAATGAGTAACAAATACTCATTTAATAATAATAATGCTCCTTTATTATAAAGTATTAAATACTTTATAATTTGCCATTAATAATTAATATTTTAATATTTCACTTAAAGTGACTTTATAATATAAAGTCATAATAATAATCATCTAATTATTATTAAATGCTCCGTAATTCTTTGTTTGCTCAACAAACTGTCAAACTGGGTCGAAACTGAGATGACCAACTGAACCAGGTGCCCTGCCAGAAATAGTAACCCCTGTCTGCCTGACTTACTATAAATAGTAAGTGTCTAAAAATCACTCTGTGAGAGTCTGCCAAGGCCCAAACCTGAATCAACGACTGGAGTGATGTCTCGAAACTCTGGATAACTGCCATGGACAACCTCAAATCAAAACTGTTAGCCTACGAGGGTCAAATGATAGGCTAATCCTTACGAACTCTGATGCTCGCAAAAAGGGGACATTACATAAATCCAGTAAAATATGTGAGGTAGAACCTATCTTCATATTATAAAGGGAAGCTCATTGAGAACTAAACCTATCCTAGACACTAAGCCATAGACAAAATATTCAATTACAAATACAATGCATGATATTTCTACGGGGTTTGCAATAGCAGAATAAATGAAATGAATTCCTGCCTATGTTCCACGGCCTGTCGGGGACGGGGATGGGGGGACGGCAGGGGACGCGTTTCCGGGAAGTTTCCTAAGGAGCAATTTTTAGGGGACGACGACATACAAAATACATTATATATATATGTCAATAAATTAGAGAGAGAGAGGGAAAGAGAGATAGATATGTCAATAAATTAATAATTGATAACAACAATATCAATATGTAAGTAAATCGCACGAGTAGTACTATAACAACATAAGAAATGCCATTAAAGCATTATAAAATTTATCACAGCAGTATCAAACATCAATAAAACCATGGTCTATCAATATCCAAATGTCTCAAACATGTATCTAGAAGTCTCAAAGTTCAAACATGAAAATCAACATATTAAATACAACAGTCTACGAAATTAAGCCTCATTTGGGCTATGAATATCCAAAGAGTTAGAACTATCTGAGTCACTATCATCCTCTAGCAAGAGTGGATCATCCAATGGTAGCTTGACCAATCCTGGTTGCGTCTCCTCCTCATCAATTCTGCT
>VDFB02272271.1:0-53568 GCA_007258455.2 Sequoia sempervirens
CTTTTGGCTCAGGGAATTGAGCTCACATTCGATGAGGTACAAGATGAGGTTGATCTCTAGAAAAGAGGAACAAACAAAGGAAGATGTTGGCCCTAGTATAGGACCTGCAAGGAAAGAGGCTAATTCCAAAGGCAAGGGAAGAAATTGTACTGAGGAGAGACCTCCTACTACCAAGCCTATGGTGTATAAAAGAAAGGTTGGTGAAGGATGCAAGCCTCGGCCAAAGAAGACAAGAAGGGATAGAACTACAACTATGGAGCCTATCTAAGAAGAAAAGAGGGAGTTGTCACCTCCATCACCATCCTCGACTTCCACTCAATTTCCTTCACCACTTCCATACCCATTTCCACATCATCTAATATTTCTTCTACCACGATTTCTCCTCACATTCTCGCTTCACCTTCTTCGATTGATATCTCAGTGGATCTCACCTCATCTATTCTGACTCCTTCCACCATCTTGATTCCCATGGAGTTGTCTCCATCTTCAACTTCTCCCTCTTCTACTTCTTTGGTTCCAACTCCACAATTCAGTATGTCCACTCTACCTCCTACCATTCCTTCCTCTTCTTCTCCTACTTCCTTTATCCTTCCCAAGACTTTTATGTCTCACCTCTCTAACCTGCATAAAGAAGTGAGTGACACCATTCTCTCTAAGCTTATAGGGCTTTGATAAATCAAGTGGTGTAGGCTACTCCTCCTTCCTCTTCACAGACAATTTTGGAGCCTCCTATTGTGGAGAGAGTAGATCAAATTATGGAGGAGATGTAGAGACAAGAAATAGAGGAAATGGAAAGACTCTCAATTGTGGAGGAAGGTTCAGTTGCTCTGAAACACCAAGAGAAGCCCTGATAGGAAGTTGTTGAGGTTGAACTTGCGCAACTTCATGAGAAAAAAGAAGACAAATCAGTAGAGGTTCCTAGAGGTCAACAAGAGGAGGTTCGTAAGGAAGAAGATACAACATAAAACATTTCCATTGGAGTGCCTTCTCCTTGGAAAACAGAGAAGACTCTCAGTCCAGCTTGGTTGGAAGAGCAATTGAAAAGTAAGAGGCCAATAATAGAGACTCCCTAAGCAAGTCTAGAAGCCATTTTGAGCCAAATTGAGAGGCCCAAGGAGAGGAAAAGGGTGAAAATAGGTTCCCATACGACCAGGGATACCTTTGGATCTTGAATTTTTCATGTGGCTACTCCAACTATCGATAAGGATAATGCAACCATTTTTCCTGAAGAGTTTAATGTTTCCTCAATAAACATTGGCCCAACTAATAGAGTGTAGGAAATTGATGAATTTTAGGGGTCAGTTTATAATATTTTAAAAATAATGAATATGGATGAGGTAACCAAGGCTAACCTAAAGACATAGATTATGGAGTTGCAGCGTTCATCCAACACTTAGTCACTCCCATTCAAAGCACTCTCGAGAAAATAACAACACCTATTTTTCTATTGAAGGATGAGGTAGATAAAATGGAGCAAACAAAACAATGGGCTCAATCTACTCAGGGATGGATCAAGAACATTTTTGATATAGGTGGAAAAGCAATTGGGATGGTTGTCTAAGCCCATAATATTTTTTTGGTTTTGAGAGAAGAAGCCAATAATTTTATTGAAGATTGTGGAGGTTTCCATAAGTATTATGGATTAGTATCCCCCAAGCTTGAGGAAATAAAGAAACTTCCCACTAAAGTGATTGATTAGTATGGAATTTTATAGAAAGAGCTCATAAAATAAGTTCCAAATTATTGGTTACATGCTCTTAAATTTAGAAAGGAGATCGTGATCCAAGTTGAGCTAGAGGTAAAAGGTGTCATTGATCAGATCAACGAAGTCTTGGCAACTTGTGATCATTTTTTGTAGAAACTTACAAAGGTGCAAATAAGTGCTTCTAAAAAGTTAGAGGATGAAAATATGAAGCAAAAATGGTGGTCAATTATTCATAAGGAGCCGACAGACAACCTATTTGTAGAATTCTTGGATGTTGCAACACAAGTTTTGGTAAAGTCACAAGAAGTAATCAACCAAAGGTCTTCCTAGGTAGAGATGCATCACCGACTCATGGATGAGTAAGATGTTTTGTGCTATAAGGTTCATGCGGCTCCTAGTCCACCTAATAAGGAAGTCATTGTAGTCATTCCCATTTTTGTTAAATTTGCTATGAAGGAAAATGTTGAAGGAAGAAGTGTAATAGAAGATCAATTTCTATAAAAGAAACCAATTGTAGTATTTTTGGGAAATTATGCCACCAAATTTTCAAGGATTTATAAACTTGTATTTAATGAAGAGTTATATTAATATATTTCACATTTTCCTAGGTTCATTTGTCACATAATTCAGATGGAGATGGAAGATGAATATGTTACAAATATTTAATACATCACCAAATTATTAAATGCAAATGTAATTTGGACCTTTGGCATTAAGATGATCTCCACCATTGATTTTGTAAGCCTTCTCTCTAAAAGGCAACCTTCCCTCAAATGTAAGGTGGTTGAATAGGAGTTGTTGTAATCAATACAATCAAGGCATTGAAGTTGTGGTAACTTTTTATTTCTCTATGTATGCATGGTTCTTTTCTTCAATTTTAGATGAAGTTTAGTTATGATAATGGTGAAGCACATGAAGATATTTGATATATCTCTAGTTCATACCATTTATAATTCACTAATTGGAAGTTACTTTGTATGGTTAGTATGAGCCTTATTTCAGTATTAGTTCAATTGTGAAGGTTTATTTATATTGCACCAGAATTGGGTATATGTATGAATGCTTATGATTTGAAAATCTTTCAATTTCCTTTGAATATTGCACTATTTTTGTAGCTTTGTGAATTTAACTCTAATTAAGCATGTATTAGTTTTGTGAGGGATTTGTCTATCTACAACACCAGTCATTATTTTCATTGTCCTTAGGTTTTCATAGCTTAATCTCTCACCCTTTCTTTTGCTTTTTATTTCAAAAATGAGTTAGTTTAGGAGGAAAGCATCATTTAGATTGTCATATCAAATGTTAGAAATCATTTTCATATTTCAAATCTAAAAATACAGCTAGGGTTTCATACCATTTTTAGATTTTAGAAACCCTTGTTTTTATAGTTCCAACTAAATATTCATATGGCCCCTTATAAAACAGGAAATCATTATCCACTAAGTCATTTTATGCAAAGTCAAGACCTGACTATCAAAGCCTTGGGGTTATCTTTCTAAAATTTTGAGGTTAGATTTCCTTTCAAGAGAGATCAAGCACTTTGTATTTTTTTGTGTTGTGAATTTGCAAAAACACTCATCAACATGTCCCTTCTCCAAACTTAGAAAATGTTTCTCCAAAAATGAAAAAATTCCTCCCTCAGTTTTAGAGGGAAGTATTAATAGATAAAATAAATCCTTTATCCTTGATTGTGGAGGTGGAAAGTTTCATCTCCATATTAGATCTTGTACACCAACCCTAAAGTTTATAATATCGTGACATTTAGCCTCCTTGAGAACCTCCCAAGTGTCTTCACTTGGGATATTCCTTTCCTAGTGGTGCCTCCATGTGTACTCACTCTTGATGAGTCATGGAGAGTGTTATCATCTAAAAACAAAACCAAAGTAAACTTAGAGGATAGGATGGGGTGATGCAACCTCATCCTAACCTCCTAATTTCGTCACCAATTAAAAATGGCAATTTTAGGAGGCTAGAAAATAGTTTTACAACTATTTATATACTCCAAAATGACATTAACACATAGTTCTATCACCTAGGACTTAAAATTAACCAAAATAAATTAAAATAATCACTCAATCCTATTTTAATACCCCTAAGAAAATAACATAAAATTACAACACTTAAATGACCATTATTTCAACGCATGACCAAATAACACCATAAAACATTAGAACATTAATTCTACATATAAAAAATATAATAATTCCACATCACTTAAGAATATTTCCATATAAAAAAATCCACATCACCCATGACCTTAATTCCCCTCCAAATGGACTAAGATCGACTTGTTGAGCACAATCAAGTTTACCATGTAACCCTTATTTCTCATTGATAATAATCCTACACACTCAGTCGTAATTATTAGTCCATTACATGAATAATTATAGTCAAAGTATTAATAAAATTAATTCATTCACTTTGAAAATACCAATAATTAAATATTTCTATTCTATACTTTCATTAATTAACACAATAACATTTCATTCTCCAAAGAAACATAATTTTCAAAATTTAAGTTCATAATTTCCATGACATATATAAACTAACCATAATCATCACATAAAAATGAAATTTCCTAATAAATCATTATTCATAAGAATAATATCAACCATGACCATACATAACATCAATTAGGATCACTAGCAATCTTAAGATTCCACACATAATAATAATCTCCATAACATAAACTATCGATGTAGTTATCAACTCAATGATCATAATACTAACATAAAGAGATAAAAAAACAATCTTTGAAGGATGGGTCTCACACATAGTCCTAATACTCTTCTTTATTGAACAATAGTGAATAACAAAATAATACAAATCCATCAAAATTATAAGGAATCAAAGTATTCATTTAAGAAAAAACAAAGATTAACATACAAAATATCTTTAAAAAAATGAAAGACTTATAAAATTCTATTGGTTTTAACAAATTGAAAGGTAGATTCATGTAGTCTAGTATCTTAGTCCAATCAAATTCACCCACTTGTAATTTTTTTTTTGGGGGGGGAGTAAGATCTAGATCCATGTAAATCTTGAGATAGATCAAGTAGCCTTTTCCATGAAAAGGTTTGGAAATACCAATTGACACTTCCAAATATTTAGCTATCATCTCAAAACATATAAGAGGACCAAAATTCTTGAGGAAGAGCATACGTGTGTATCTATATTAGTGTTATTAAATTTGGGTTTCCTTCAAAGGATGAAAACCAATATGTCAATGCTTCATAAAAAGACTTGCATTCTAAAATAAATAATAACCTCCACCAAAGACTCCATCATGATCATATTCATTGGTAAAAAGTACAATGAAATTTATCCTTTTGCACATGGAAAGATCTCATATTCTCCATTAGTTTTCTACTTTCTTCTTGCCTAAGAGTATAAATCTTAGGCACTAATGACGTAGATCAAACTCCTCCCACACATAGATGAGGCATTTGTTTCTAAAATTCCAAGACATCAAGTTTATAATTGGAGATTTCCTATGGTTGACAAATTTGGAGTTGATCTCTTTGCCATTTGGATGATTTTTTCCTTTCCACCATTTTTGTGTATCTATTTTATTGTCCCATAAGGACAAATCCTTTTTTGACCATTATTCTTAAATAAACATAAGAAGGGGTGGGGGAAGAACCACCAACCTTGATCCATATAGGAGAAACCCAATGAATAGATGAATTCAAAGACAAGAAGAACATCAAAGAGCCCAATCATAACAAGCTAGAAAAATCTTAGCATAGGTCATTCTCTTTATCCTAATTGTGAATAGTATATTAATTATAAATAATAATAATATTTTAATTACTATTAAATAAATTAATGTATATAAATTAATAATTACTTTATGATTTATGTATGAAAATTAATTGATTTATTATATACTATAAAATATATTATATTTCAATATCTCTATAAATCTTTTAGATATATGTATTTAAGATATCTATACTATTTATCTTTGTTCAATATAAAAAGATAACATATATTATGAATCCACTTACACATCAAATTATTTAATAGTTTAACAAAAAATACTTAATTTTACACTCCATTCCCACCAAAAAGAAAAATAGTTGGACTGTATCTTATCTTATCTTTATCTTTATCTTTCTCTTTAAGAATAGTCATACTCCAAGCATAAGGTACATAGCCCTCATAAGGGCCCTCTTCTTTATTGAACAATAATGAATAACCACAAAAATACATAGCCACCAAAATTACAAGGAACCAAAATACTCATTTAAGAAAAAACAAAGATTAGCATACAAAATATCTTTACAAAAATGACAAAAACATAAAATTCCATTTGATTGTAGCAAACCCCTTCATCTAAGTTATCCAATGATATTTTATATATAATATAAAAATAATTAGTTTGTTACGTCAAAAAAGGCTCAACATTATATTTTCATTCTTTTAACTACAATAATTTTGTTTCTATTTTAAGTTTGCTAATAAAAAAAAATAGAAATATCTTTCCTATTTTATATAGATTTTCTTAAAGATATATATACTAATTATATCTTTTAGTGGCATATATTTGAGACATTTATACTAGTGGGCTCTAGTCTCAAGAATTAGCTTAGGAAGTTGGATCAAAAGTGATTGTAATGTGATCATATTATATGGGTGTTACCCTTTTTTAATAGCAACTTATCAATAAATAAATAAAAAGATATTTATACTAGTTTTAAGTTTAGTTTTGCTCAAGATAAAAAGATAATAGTAATTTTACACCTCATCCACATTCAAAAAATAAACAATTATCTTATTTTAATTGAAAAAAATATTAAAAAAATATTGTCCATATTAAATTATTTGATATTTAATAATAGTAATACTCCAAAAATAAAATATGTACTCTTAGAATCATTCTGAGACGTCTAATGCACTTTTATGTGACTAATTCATTATAAAATAGACCTCTCAAAAAGGATATCCCTGCAAACTATTTTATATATTATTAATAAATAATATATATATATATACACTAGTAACATTCGCAAAAATAAAATATATACCCTTAGAATCCTTTTTCCATATTGAAAAATGTTGAATTACAATCACAAAAATATCAAAATATTTACATAAAATATCTTTACAAATAACAAATCTCCTTCTCCAGGCTGCAAGAGTGATATTATATATATATATAATTCACGTGAAAAGAAGACCCGTTCCATGAGAGGATCATGCTTACGGTCACGCAAAAATCACGAGGTTAATACGCCATGACAAATATTGTGAGCATTAAAGCGCCGAACAGGTCAGTCTTTTCCTACCCACTTGCGAGGATTATTATTTAACTGAATTGAGTGCGTTAATTACAGGTAAACCGAATTCATTGACTGTATTTCCAGTACTTAATGCCCACCCTTAAAATGATGACGCGTATATCTGATCCAATTTCCTGTCTTCTATCGGATTTGTCATTCAAAAGATTCCTCATGTGATTTTCCTTTTCTCTGGACCCTCTCATGGCGACGGTCCATTCTCTCGTGCTTGCACATAATGATAATATTCGATGTGCCAATTCGCTTCTACGGATATTCTGATCGCTCTCGCTAGAATTTTCTGTCACTCCACTGGTAATGCGTGAGTGTTCGATATTATCATCTTAAGTGCGTAGACCCGATCGCCCGGACTTAACACGCTCGTGAATAAACAATTCCTCTACAGTTACTCAAAGAAGTGGCCCCACCAATAAAGGAAATACAAAATTAGGTTACCTGCTTGAATGCAGATATCAGTCTGTCAAACCCTGACGTCGCCGAACGGGCCGGAGAGCGATTTAAATGCTATTTTTTAAGCTTCCGTATAAGATTGCCAACCTTAATCCATGAAGTTTTACCATATTTGAACGGCGACTCAGCATCGTTTTGGATCGGAACTTTATAGATGGCTAAAACCGCCCTTAGGTACATGTACCAGATTGCCGAATGCATTATACACGTAATAAAGGAGTCGTATGAAACGTGGACGAAAAACGACAATGTTAAAAAATTGCGCAGTCAAAGCCCGATGATCGAGCTGGAAAGGACGGACGGCTCACAATCGCCTAGGATTGAGCTGTTTCTCATGATTTCGAGAAAAAATTTGATCATCGATGGACTTCACCAGTAAATTGCAGTAACAGCAGTTAAAATTTACAAGATATTGTCGATGGATCGATGGAATTCACTGGTAAATTGCAGAAACAACAGTTAAAATTTACAAGATATCATCTATGGATCGATGGAATTCACTGGTATCTATCAGTGCCGGTGTTTAATGGCGGTATGATCATATTTAGGGTTTCTTGGGGGTAAAATCTGATTTAAAAAATTGCTTGACAGGCAGGTCGACTGTCAAATTTAAGAACTGAACAGTTATCTTGTTCGAAGAGATAAGGTTGTTAGGTTAGATGTCCCATTTTAACTTGGTTTGCGTGGAGAGTAAAAGCAGGTAATAAGTTTAAAGTTAGGTGGTGAAATGATATGACAATGAGCTTTCATGCTTAATTTAATCTTCAATGCATTCACCTCGAAAGCGTGAGGAATACGGGGTAATAAATATGGATTTCAGTAAAAAATAAATGGTAAAAAATTAATAGGTAGAATTTAATTAGATTCTGTATTCTTGAATCACAAGATAGAGGAGAATTGTTTATTTGGCATGCATTTTTTGATTGATTGAAAATGAGAATACATTGTATTTGTGTAATTGTATTTTAATAAATGTTATGTATATTTTTTAAATTTGTTATTGTAGTTTGAATATTAAGATTTATAATCTGTTTAATTTGTAAGAATAAATTAGTCACATAATACATAAATTAATCATAATAAGTGATTCTCAAATTTGTATATAATCATAAACTTATAATATAAATTAAAGAAGATGATTTATTTCAATTTATATAAAAAAATGATGGCAAATGAAGTATTTTTAGTTATATTAGGACCAAGTCTATAGTATGACCAAGGCATAATATGAAAATGTGAAATAAACATATATTAAGAATGCATGAAAGGAATAATTTGATAAGAATTTGTGAAATATGTATATATTAGAAAATATGACTAAAATTATTTTGGTTATACAAATGACATTAGTCTTCTCATGGGGCACACTTGATTGGACTAATTTTGAATTTGGGATGTGATGGGTGATTTGTATAGTTGCTACTAATTGTTTGACCTATATTTTTTATGGTTTGAGGACTTGTATCATGTGCAAGTTTTCCTCTTCCATTTGTTTCAATAAGAAACAAATCTTATCTATAGGGAAGAGAGGACACATAATTTAAAGTTGGGATGTGATGGGTGATTTGTATAGTTACTACTAATTGTTTTATCTATATATTTTTGTGGTTTGAGGACTTGAATCATGCAAGTTTTCCTCTTCCATTGGTTTCAATAAGGGAAAAATCTTATCTATAGGTAAGAGATGACACATAATTTAAAGTTAGGACAAGATCTTATGGACAACAAAATTTCTTACAAGTCTAGATAAATGTGGTTGCTTAAATGTTATATTTTTGTCCTTAAGTACGTCTAGCATTATAACTTAAAATTTTCACAAAAGAGGTTGTAAATGGTCATGTTTTAGAGGCAAAGTACATAAGTTTATAACTTCCTAAAGGACTATAGATTTACCAAGAAAGAGATAAGATAGTGGACCAAGGGCAACATTGTGACTAGTTTAAAGATAAGAATTATGTCACAAATATCTTATAAAGCAATCATGTCAAGTAGAGTTAGTCTTCGATAAAGTGGAAAGGTCTAACTAAGCTTATGTCTAAGGGAGATAATAATACATTAAATCACATGTTTATTTTTATATACCCACCCTCATTTGAAGAGATAGAAAAACACTTATGTGGGAGGTTTTGTAGCTTACATAGCATGCCTTATTTTTAATAGAGAACTCCTTTTTAAAAATCACTAATTATGGTTTTGCAATGTGATTTTATCATTAATGTTATAGGAGTACATTTTCATGCTTGTAAGATTAGTTCTAGTCTTTTGATGGGACCCTTTTTATAACTAATTTGGGATTGCTCCTAGTACCATATTTTGAATCATGTCCCTATTATAACCCTTTTATGTATCCTTGTTCTCAATTTTCATGTTTGATGAAAACTAAGGTCAAATGTGCATATATTCAAGTAATTTGTGTTAAAGATAACTTAAGCCATTCAAGTACCTGGGTGGTCTTAGGTAGATCAACTTTCACAAACAATTTATTTTAAAAAATTAAGTTAAAGAATCAAATTTTAGAGTTTTACAGAGTTTTGAAGTAGTTGAGTATTTTTTGTAAATTGCATGGAAGTTCTCAAATTCCACTTCCCTTTATATTTTAGAGATCTAAAACAATGAAGCAATTACATAATTTTTATAAATTTCATTCACACTTCCCATCTCCACTTTATATTTTGGAGCTTCTAATTTCTCATGCAACTGTATCTTGATCTTGTATTTTTTTATGCAAAACCCTACTACTAAAATATTGTGGACTTTGAGCTTTTCAAGAAATTTTTATTTTTACAATTGCCTTTGCACTTATATTTTTTCTTTCGATTTCAAAACCTCATGTTCTCTATGCAAAATTTTAATCTTTCAAAATTAATTGTTTTTTCATGTTTATCTTTATCTATCTTATACTGGGCATCCCTAATTTAATGATTAGCATATGTAAGTTATGTGTTTATATGAAAAAATTGATAAATTACCTAACCTTAACTTAATTCCATATACATGTATCCTTGAGAACTGTTCTTGATCCTTAGAGCACCCATCCATTTTCCCATATCAAATTTGCATTTATAGAATGAATCTAAAGCTTTTGGAGTTCAAAGTTAATTCATGCTCAAGCTAACCCCATTATAATTAGTTTTTACCTATAAACTTGAGTACAATACATTTCAAACTACATGCTAGGGTGTTGTATTAGGAAAAATCATAATTGATCAATCAAAGGGAACATCCAATATCTATTTAAACATCACATAACATTATCATATGAGCATAGAGCATTCATTGCATCATAAACTTACATAAACGTCTACAGATAGTGACATATTAGGGAACTTTGCATGGTTACTTGCTACCTTCAATCCTTGTTCCAAAATGGTTAGCTAAAATCTAAAGGTTTGACTAGAGGGGAAGATCATTATCTAGAAAAATACAAAAGGTTTTTGGTAACATCACCTAATTTAACACACGCACACACATATATTCTAAAAGATGAGCTAAATATATTTTAGGCATCTAGGAGAGAGTAGTTTATTTTCGTGTACATGGATCCTTTTTTCAAGAAAGGTTCATTTTTACAAGTGCGTATTCAACTTGAGAAAAATAAAAATTTAGTTGGTTATCTTCCAAGGCCTTCCAATTTAAAATTTGATTTCATAGCATATTTTTTGGATCACAAACTTTAATTGTCTACAATAAAAACCCTCACACTAAACATAAATCTAAGTAATAGTTCCTCTTTATCATTTAAAAAAGTGCACTTAAATTGTCAATTACTAGTTTTATCTCTTTAATCTAAGGTTAGGTTATTTACTTGCATTGAGTTTATTATGTTACCCTAGATAGTTGAAAGGATTATTTTATTTCTTTTCAGTTTAGCTCATCTGAAGTCACACCCCTCTTATCTCTTGAATAATCTTTAGAATTTTAGATAATTTTAAATATTATTTTTAAATATAAGACTTGTTGAAATATTATTTTTAAATATAAGACTTGTTGAGTTTATAACTTTATATTAATCACTTTCCTTATTTCCTTATTTTTATTTGTTTAGAGTTTGATTTTGATTTTATGTTAAAGTCTCATTGTCATGGGCTACCTTTTCTTTGAGAAGTCTTCATCTCAATCCTACTATGGCTCAGAATCACATTGGTCGTTAAATCTTTTTTGGTGTCATGATTAGTAATCATAATAAGGAGAATGATTTTGATCGTTAGACACATGAGAAAAAAATAGATAAGTAAGATCTTTCTATTACAATAGAGTTTGCTATTTTAGCTAGAGTTTCTTCTTCTAAATATTTAGTTGATGCTCTTATTAATTTTCTATTAATAAGACCTTTTGATTTAGATATATTATTCAAGGCATTGATGCTAATTTTATCTCTACATAAGCTCTTTTCATGGTATATTTCCCCCTTCCAACCCAAACCTCTTCTTCCATTTTTATTTCTCCTACTTCTAATGACTCTCATGTTACTCCTTATAGCATGATCCCAACTCCTCATGTGCCTTCCTCTAGTTTTATTTCTAGCTCTTATCCCATTAGTTTCTCACATGCTTCTCACATCCACCCTACCAGTGCCATCCCTTCATGGAATGCTATTAGTGTCACACCTTCATCTTATCCTACTAGTGCCACTCCTTCCTCTTTTACTTCTAGCATTAATACCACTTATCACACTCCTAATGCCACATATTTACTTGACATTCCCTCACCCATCCATTATATCTCACTTCATGTCAATAACATCCCTACCTCCAACCTTGATGCACTTTTACAAAATCCTAACAAAGTAAAGTGTAAGGTTAATTTCAAGACTAGTGGATAGGACTAAAATGATATGTTGAGGTACACAACACCCCTCTTAGTTTTGAGATAGTCATCTATCTATTGCTAGAGTATTTTGTGGTACCATGTCTTGTGATGTATAATGGGAAGTTTAACCCTAATACACATTTGATACATTCCAAAATTGAATGTTTAGATCATGTTTATGAAGATAAATTTTGTTGGACATTTTTTTCCACATACATAAGGGATTATAATATACAATGGTTCTCTTATTTACTTAATGTACCCATAATTTATTCCTTTTCTAAATTGATCATATTTATTCTTTTATTTCTATGTGAATATGAGATTAAGGATTAGAATTTCTAATATGTTTACTTGTGGAAAAAGATGTGATGAGTGGATTCATGATTATGTTATTATACTTTAGTACTTTTGTACCAATATGCATCATAAACTTCTTGAAATTGTGAGTTACAAAGTATTTTTTTAAGGGAATTTTGTCATTATTTATGACAAGTGTAGTTGAACAATTATTATTCATTTATGGATTTCTACTCTCATACATTAAAAGTGAAAATTAAAATTGAGCTAGATTAAAACAAACTCAAATAGGGTTCCTATCATGCACCTTCCATTTCTTCCTACCCTTCAAATTTTCAAAAGCCAAATAATATTCAAAAGGGTAGTGATAAGAAAGAGAAAAATCCTAGGGCTTATGTGGCTAATGGTACAAATGTTTCTACATTCAAGCCCTAAAATCTTAGGAAGTTTACAAAATTAGATGAACCTTTAGATAATGTGCTTCAAATCCTATTTCAATCCAATCTCAATTTTCTCATCCTATAGTTATTGTACATAAGCGATAAGAAATTTGTATGCATTCAAGAGATCCTTATGAGCAACCCATTACTTATGTTTCATGCAAGAATGAAAAAGAATAAAAGATTTGTGAATGACAAATTAAATTTTGCTTCATATTTAAAGAACAATTCTACTACATGAATACCAAAGAAAGAAGCACATGGTACAAACACATTCATAATAGTTATATGGTGTTGCATACAAGGAAACACAAACAAAGAGTTAAAAAGAAAAAAATTGGTTTTCATCCTCTTTCAAGCATATTTATTAAGAGCGAAACATCACATGCAAGTGAGAGTGGATATTGAGTATCATGATTAAGACAAGAATAATTGATTGGGGGAAGATACTTCCCACATTATTGGTTGAGACTTTGAGTATTCAAGCTTCACTACTACATCTATATAATTATTTATATTTTCTTTTATGATGTTTTGTATACTTCATGTTAATTCTCTGTTGTCTTATCTATGTTTCATGTTGTGTTTTCCCTATGGATTTGGTATTATGCATGGTACTAAATGGTGGAAAAATATTCTCACCATGTTGACCAAATATATAGATTTGTTTTCTTTAATTTTATATCTCTGGCATTCTTGATTGAGCCTTATTTTTTTATGCTTCTCCTTTACTAAATATTTGATTGTGTTATATCTTCTGAACTTTTTTTACCTTTTTTTATTGAGCCTTATTTTTTTCAAGTCTTATATTTATTAATTCTCAATACACCTTCTATATTGTGTTTTGTATCTTGTTATTTTTTCCCACTTGAGGGCATTCCCTCTATGCTAATTTTTGTGTGTTACTTTAATGTTGTTATACTCTTGTTCTTACCATATGTTTCATATCCTCATCTAATGCTTATCATGCTTGATTACATGTTTAAATAATTGCACGCTTTCATGATCCTATTTTATGATGGTTTCATGTTCACATATCTTTATTATCCTTGCATCTTACATGCAACTTACTTTTCTTATGGTTATATTTTCACATTTTATGCTCATATGTTTATGATTTTTATACTTTATCAATGCTTATTGTAACAACATCTTACATGTTTACAAATGCTTACATTTTTTCATCACTTGTTTATGTCCCTAACTATTGTAAACATTGGAGCATCTATTTTACCCTTTGTATATATATTTTCATGATCACAGTATATCACATGATGTTACTTATTCCATGATTATTCAATTTTACATGATGCCATATTTTTATCCTCTCCAAATTTGTGACTAATTTAAAGGAGAACTTATGTTGTCACTAATTTTTCTTGATTGTAATGAACATCATTCTTTTCATGGCTTCATATTTTTTCAACTTCATTGCTTCATGCCATTTTAGCTTTGTACTCATTTAATTTTTTAATTGTAGACATTGTTAAACAACTATATTCTAGTTCTTATTTCAAATTGTTTCCAAATAAATACAAGTTTCATAATGAAGTAATCATTTCAAGGAGAATGTATCAAATCATCATCCATTTATGTATCCTCCTTATGAGTGTCTAAATACTTACTTTCTTGTTGACCACTTATTTCTGCTTTGACATGCAATTCCATAATCATTCATGTATGCAAGTCAAATTGGGGGGAAAATATAAGGATTATAAATGCATACCTTACACATTTACCCTTCATTTTGGGGTCATTTAGATTGAGTTGTTAGTAATGTTATGCCTGACATACAAGTGGCATGTTTCTATAAAAATTTGGAAAATTGCCATAACTTAATCTAATTTCATCTACACACATCCCTAAGGTTATCCAAATCCCTAGATTACCCATCCATTTACCCATGTCAAATCTTTGAATCTAGAAATAAACCCAAAACTTTAAATTTCAAATTTAATTTGGATTCGAGCTAACCCCTTCTTGATTATCCAATACCTACCAAATTGAGTGTGAAAAATATCAAATTATAGGTTAGGCTATTGTATAAAAGGGAAAACCCAAAGTCAGTTTCATTATTTAAAGAGGTCATCCAAGAACTAGTTTAGCATCACATGTGTGGAAGCATTAAGGCATGTCTCATTTGTGGTCCACTTGTTGATTTAGTAATTTATGAAAAAAAGTATGCCCTAATCTTGAGACACAAGAAAAATAAGATTAAGTTCATTACAAATGACATTACCAACATGTAAATGTGTGTCCCTTCAACATTTTATGTGGTGTCCTTTTCCCTCCAAGACACATGGAAGAATTCCATTGGACATAAACTACCAATTCATATCATGTTTTTTATGATCAAACAAAGTCTTTATAATACAAAATTTTACACAAAAGTAGAACTCATTGTAAGAATTCTATGTGTGTGTGTGTACTAATCAAGATAGGTTATAATGACATTTATTTGACATATGTACAAAAAATAAAAAAATAAAAAAGTAAGATTGTCCTTTATATTGATGTCCTTTCAACAAAATAAATATAAATTAAGTTATACAAAAAGTGATGCATTATGGGGAAATATGTGTTGAAATTAATAATAAATAAAATATGCAAGAAAAAATTATTAAAAACAGATGGACCTTTGTATGTCATAAAATTGCTCCCCTTGCAATTTCACTTACATTTTTGCATCCATTTTAGTGTCCACTCCCTTTGTATTTGTGTAGGCTCATTTTAGCCCCTGCATAAACCTTTTCCCCTCTCAGGATGCTTAGGACCCCTTTTCAACAACTACCTTTATGTGTCAGCTTTGCATCAAACCTTGTGTCTTCCTTGTTCCCATCGTTTGTTAGTGTGATTTGTCTGGACACTAGCACACCACTCTAGTATCCCGCAACATTTCAACATTCAAACAGACATTCTTGAGTGCCTTGCCACTTGTTTCCTACCTTTGTCAGTGGTAACGGCTTGGGATGCCTTGTAATAGCTTGCAAACCTTCTTTTCCCTCCTTTCTCTTTTAAATCTATCCTTTCAATTCTATGGCTCTCTCTTGGTCTTTTCACTCCTCTCTTGATCTATCTTGTGCTCTCTTGCTCTTTCTCTCCTTCTCTCAAGCTTGCATAGATCTCTTGCTTGCTACAACACTCTCACATTCTCACAACCCTCTCTACTACTCTCTTGGCTCTCACAATTGTCTCTCTTCGGCTTCCTCAAGCCTTGCAAGTGATATCTTACTTGTCTTGTGTCTTTGAGCATCTTGGGATTTCTCACATCCTATGTCCATGCATTTTTCTCTCGTTTATTTATCTATTTTATTGTCTATTATTCTCTCTATCTGTCTATTTGGCTATCTATGGAGGTGGGAACACCGAAATGGGAGTTTGATTGAGGCAAGCCCCTAAATAACCCCAACATTTTTCCTTGGTCTTATATGTGTTTAAAATGGAGGTAATTATGTAGCTTAATACTTTGTAAAAGTATTGTAGTTGTAGATCTAATTAAGTATTATTTGTTACAATTTATTTGTGGATGATTAACTGTTTAGATTCATTTTACCATTTGTAGAAGTAGATAGAAGATTGTAGAAGAGTAAGACCAAAAGAAAGAAGTTACACAACATCTACCATGGAGAAACCCTTTCGGGAAAAAACTCCACCAAGAATCAATGTATTAGTTAATCTTAGAATAAGATTACAATAATTCCAATCCTTGCTTGAGATGCTTCTTTTTCCTTCAAATATTCTTCTTCACAACCTCCAATAAACTCTGATAAACTCTCTTCAACTTGCTGCAATATATAGACAATAATGAGCCTTGTAAACTCCAACAAGTTTACAATTACAAAGCATAATGCTTATCTCACAAAACCCACACCCATCCTTCGCAAGTAGAGTTCTACTGTGAAGAAAAATATCAAAACAAGTCCTTCATCCATTTGGGCATCCCAAACTGAAGTCATAACTCAATGTTTATTTCAAAGATATTTTCTAAGCTTATCCTCACAGTTGGCTCCCAAGAATGGGCCCACTTAACTCAACCTTATAAAATATCTTATCATGAAAAATTGTCAACTCCAAGATGCCAACTTGGGTGCCCAAGGTAGGTCCAAGTCAATCTCTGTTAACTGAAACATATCTCTCCACCATTCATGCAAATACCATGCATGATTGATCATCCCCACTTAACTGAATGTGTCACCTGTTAGTTTTCATGCAACTCAAGTCATTAGTCATGTATTCCAAGTCAACTGAAGTCAACTAGAATTCAACTAAGACTAACTACATGCAACTGAACATAACTGAACCATAACTAAATTGAACTAAACTAAACTAAACTCCATGCATGTAAACATCAATCCCTAACTTCTAAGATCTTTGCATGCATTACTGAAGTGTTATCTTTTATTCCAAACAATTAACTTAACTCAAGGTGAGTTCCACCTTCCATGTGGGTGCCCCATGTACTCCTATTTTGTAGGAGCTCTTCATGGGCATCCCCAAATGTTCCTATCATTTAGAATTAATTACAAATGTCAATTTACATGTTCATTTCATTTGAATTTAATCTCTTTCTAATCCTAGTGTTTGGGGAACACTTTCCAAGGACTTAGGAGATACATGAAATAATGTTTATGATTGCAATTAAATGGCATCCTATTCCCAACATTCTCCCACTTGACATTATACATTGCAATTATTCTAAACAAGGAATCATTATTATAAATCAAGTACAGGACTCAAGGCCAATGGCCTTCCTGCACCAACTAATCAATCCATGCCAACTTCAAATGCAACATGCATAATCATGAAGCTCCAAGCAAATGATTAATACCAAGAGAACTTATCTATAGGAATTAGTTTCATAAGATAATCTGCAACATTAATTAAAGTGTCAACTTTCTCAATTAATATCTTCCCAATCTAAACCATTTCTCACACAAAGTGATACTAAACATCAACATGCTTAGTACGAGCATGATACATAGGATTTTTGGCTAAACACATAGCACTTTGACTATCACATTCAAGTTTAGCTTACTTGCAATTAAAACCAATACCTTTCCCAAGTCTCTGTATCCAAACTACCTCTTTGGAGGCATGTGAAACCACCGAGTGTGTTGAACTCACGCCCAACCAAGGTGTAGGCTTCTCGATCTTTACTGTTGAAAATATCTTTTCTTACAAGTAACCATTCCAACATATATCTCTTACCATAAGAGAACTCAAGCCTCACCTATTTCTCCAAGTATCCATGAGGACCTATAACCAACCAATCCATGCCAAACTCCAAATGCAACATAGCACTATATCATGAAGTAATCAAGCAAATGATTAATATACCCAATACTTATGAGAACTACACAAGATCAATGACAAAGCTCCAATCATGAATCAGGAACATAAACATGACAACATGATCTAACCATTTCCTACTAGGAGATCACATGCACCATAAAAAATATACATCCTGTCTCAAGAGAACAAGTACCATGCCAAACTCTAAATTCATATCAAGAGTAAACCATGACATAATAGCAAGCACTCTAAACCAATAAAAAACCATATCCCCAATCACATGAAGATAAATTTACCGATGATGCATCCACGTCACTGCCAACAACTCCCACTGAACTGTGGTATGAGCTACACATGGCATCATGACTACCATCCTCCTCATGAAGATCACTCTTTAACATCAAGCAAAGAGTCATCACTAACATTTTTACATGAAATGATCAAAGCATGATTACCTTCACCCAAGGATTCCTCTGTAGAAGAATCAGAACTCTTTTTCTTGTTCTTACAATCCTTCTTCACATGTCCTGGTTTACCACAGTTCCAACACTTTACCTTACTCCATCCTTCTGACTTACCCTTCCCTTGTCTCCCTTAGGTTCCTTTTTATTAAGACTACCTTTTACAAACAAGGCATCTTGGATTTCCATTTTAGACTTCCTCCTCATCTCCTCTAATAGGAGAGTAGAAATTATATTGTCCATCTCTGGATCTACACCACTACCATTGATAGCAACAATTAGATTTTCCCAAGATTCTGGTAAAGAACAAAGTAACAATATGCATTTATCTTCATCTTCTAGCTTTACATCTCCAGATGCTAACTGACTTGGAATCAAATTAAAATAATTCAAATGATTTGCAACAAAATCACCATCTTTCATCTTTAAAGAATACAATTTTCTTTTCAGATACAACTTATTAGTAAGACTTTTGGTTTGATTGATATCACCTATTCTCTTCCATAGCTTATATGCAGTAGTTTCTTCTGAAACATTCAAGAGAACAACATCAGCAATACATAATCGTATGGTCCCTCTTGCCTTCTTATCAAGTTTAGCCCAATCCTCATCTAACATCGTTGTAGGTGACTTTGTCTTATTACCAATAGCTAACCATTGATCTCTCTCTTCAAGGAGATCCTCCATTTTTAGTTTCCACATCTCATAATTAGATCCATTGAATCTTTCAATATCTAAACGATAATTAAAACTCATTGTAACAAACTTATTTTCCAAAATCAGCAATAACACAATAGTAAAAGCTCCCACTACAGCCAAAAAACCTTCAAAATTTTAAGAGAAAGGCCTCCCAAACTCTACCCAACCTCAACTCTGATACCATATGTTGAAAATGGAGGTAATTATGTAGCTTAATACTTTGTAAAACTATTGTAGTTGTAGATCTAATTAAGTATTCTTTGTTACAATTTCTTTGTGGATGATTATTTGTTTAGATTCATTTTACCATTTGTAGAAGTAGACAGAAGATTGTAGAAGAATAAGACCAAAAGAAAGAAGTTACACAACATATACCATGGAGAAACCCTTTCGGGAAAAAACTCCACCAAGAATCAATGTATTATTTAATCTCATAATAAGATTACAATAATTCCAATCCTTGCTTGAGATGCTTCTTTTTCCTTCAACAATTCTTCTTCACAACTTGCAATAAACTCTGATAAACTCTCTTCAACTTGTTGCAATATATAGACAATAATGAGCCTTGTAAACTCTAAAAAAATTACAATTACAAAGTACAATGCTTATCTCACAAAACCCACGCCTATCCTTTGCAAGTAGAGTTCTACCGTGAAGAACAATGTCAAAACAAGTCCTTCATCCATATGGGTGTCCCAAACTGAAGTCATAACTCAATGTTGATTCCGAAGATATTTTCTAAGCTTATCCTCAAAGTTGGCACCCAAGAATGGGCCCACTTAACTCAGCCTTATAAAATATATTATCATGCAAAAGTGTCAACTCCAAGATGCCAACTTGGGTTCCCAAGGTGGGTCCAAGTCAATTTATGTTAACTAAAACATATCTCTCCACCATTCATGCAAATACCATGCATGATTGATCATCCCCACTTAATTGAATGTGTCACCTGTTATCTGTCATGCAACCCAAGTCATTAGTCATGCATTCCAAGTCAACTAAATTCAACTAGCATTCAATTGAAACTAACTACATGCAACTAAAGATAATTGAACCATAACTGAACTAAACTGAACTAAACTGATATTGAACTAAACTGAACTAAACTAAACTGATCTAAATTGAGTTGAACTAAACTCCATGCATGTAGACATCAATCCCTAACTTCTAGGATCTTTACATGCATCATGGAAGTGTTATCTTTTATTCCAAATAGTTAACTTAAGTCAAGGTGAGTTCCACCTTCCATGTGGGTGCCTCATGTGCTCCTATTTTGTAGGATCTCTTCCTGGGCATCCCCACATGTTCCTATCATTTAGAATTAATTATAAATTTCAATTTACATGTTCATTTCATTCGAATTTAATCTCCTTCTAATTCTAGTGTTTGGGGAACACTTTCCAAGGACTTAGGAGATACATGAAATAATGTTTAGGATTGCAATTAAATGGCATCCTATTCCCAACAATATGTGCAAGTGTTTGATATATCTCTTTGTTGGAGGCTTCATTGTTTGGGTTACATTGTGAGAACTTTATGTCTCCCCATTTTTTCTTATCATTTATGTTCCATCTAATTTACATCTCATTTAGTTCACTTTACATTAGTTCTATTGTTCTCTATTATTTACCCACATTTCAAAAGTTCTTAGTAATCAAATTGTTAGTAGTCACTTAGCTATATTTTGTGATAGTCTCAGTTCTTGGTTTGAACATGACACCAATGCACATTTGGTATGCCAACACGCCATGCTATTGTCCATATTCCATGTTTTCGTCCTAGGCTGAGAGCTCATTAGTCCATCTAAAAAACCTATGTGATCTACTCTTTCTAATTCTTGAACTCTCGCCTTTTATCCTATCACTTGAGCATTATTCCTTGAGGTAGTTTAGGGTAGTTCACTCACTATAGGCTCTTTGGTGTCTTAGGGACTTGGGAGTAGAAAATCCCCCTTCTCTACAGCCTTATATATCATTTTTATGATAAAATTTTAAGAAACTATGAAAATATTTTATTTCTAGCTCAAGCTATGTATTATAAGGAATATTATCATTAAAAAATACTATAAAATAAAAGAAACATTTTATTCACGACATTAAAAAATTATTAAATAAGAAATTACTATCTCTTTATTAGAGCCCTTTTTCTCACATGTCTTTTGTAGCTAGGGATTTTTTCCCACCCCTTTCTCCCTCATATTTTCCCACTATATATAGACAAAATGTAAGTTGGACTTCTAGTTTTAATGCAATGAGAAAAATCCTTTGATTCTAGTTGTTTTAGGTGCATTCAAATAGAAGATTGTGAAAACTTCTAACACAAGAAAATACAATGGTAACCCCTCATTATCTATTAGTGGTATGACATCAAGGGAGGAGAAAGAAATTTTGAAATCAAAGAATCTAAGATGTCTAGAAGGGTCTCATATAGATGGAGAACCATCCTATCACAACTACACCTCTCAATTAATCACCTCTAAAATATGGAATTAATCCAATATTTGAGGGAACTATTATTGTTAATGTCAAGGACATGATCATACACAAATGAAAAATTGCATATCCTTGTTCAAAGAGAGTCAAAATTGGTTATGCCTAGATAAAGTAAAGATGCTCCAATTTGCATACATGTCTCCTACATTATAATTTGATGATGAGGTGAGAGATGAAGTGATAAAATTGTAAATCTTATTTTTCTATGAACAAGTTAATTAGGAGATTCAATCATTTTTCCCAACCTCTCTAATCTACACAAATAGATCACTAAATCCTAGAAAACCATTATGGAGGGTAATCTTGAAATTTATCCTTGTGCTCATGGATTTTTATTATGGTTTTTGATAGTAAGAAAAATAGAAATTCTATTTTCTATAAATATCTAAGTTAGTATTGGGATCATCATCCAATCCTACTCAAACCATAAAATTCAACTTTCATTCCTTAAACTAAATCATTCACTACTATGTCACTATGGATTCATATCACAAACCTTCCACTTTAGTTCTAGTTTGATTCATGTTTGAAAGAAACTAGAAACTCACTTGGTATCTTCCTAGAAACATATGTAAACACTTCTAAATTCCCTCATGCAACCTTTTCTCGCACCTAGTTAATTTAGACACTTCAAAAATCTTCTTGCAGATATTACTCATTTTTTTTTTACTATTGTTAGTCTTAATCTCTCAATTATGAGGGTCGACCTTTCTGATGTTGCAAGTGTTATGAGATAGACCATTAGGTTGTAGTCTACCCCAAGTATAAGCATGAACTTGACTCTTAGGTTTCATGGTGGAATGAAGTTATACTCTAGCATTATATTATTGAAGGTTCCTCTAGGGATTCACAACCCTCTTTTGAGATAATTCAAGAATTACCATTGACACCAAAGAGTGAAGGAAAATCATAAGATTTGGTCAAATGGAAGCCAATCTCTCCCTTGCCAAAGGAATCTCCAATAATGAGAGAGTTTTTGTTAGTTAATGAGCCCTTTCCTTCATCTAATGATTCCAATATTGGGGGTGCAAATGGAGCATGGACCACAATCTAAAAGGAATAAAGAGTTGTGTTGGGACTCAATTTCAAAATTATAAAATATATCTATGCTTTTTCTCATTATGTGCATTTTCCTTATTTTTCCCATCACTTATACTTTATTTGAGAGATTAAATGGGCCCCTTTGTTGAAAATGCTAAAATCCAAATTTATCCTAAGTTTGGGGATCTTCATTTAATTTCCTAATTGTTATCATTCAATTTTTCTAAGTTTAGAAGTATTTTTTATTTCCTAAATGTTTTATAAGTGCTTTCTTCCAAATATCCTAGGAATGGTGTCAAATCTTTAAGAGGTTCAAGAACCTCTTGAACCTCTTGAACCTCCAAAAAGGTTCAAAAGATTACAAAAATTCTAACAAGGAAGAAGAAAGATGCATTGTTGGCAACTTTATAAATTCTTGAACTCACCTTGACATAGTTCAAGGAAAGAAGGAATATAATGTTATTGGAAAGTTCAAAATTTATTGAACTCCTTAACATGGTTTAAAAAAATCCAAATCCTTCACAAAGAGAAAATATTAGCTAAGAAAAGAAAAAAGAAAAGGTTTCCAAAATTTTAAAGAATTTTTGAACTCGTTGACATGGTTAAATTTTTTGTAAAAGTGTCGACAAAGGGTGAAAGAAGCTAAGGAAATAAGAGAAGAGTGTCAACAAGTTCAAGAGTTCTTGAACTCATTGATATGGTTCAAGAGTTCTTTAACTTGTTAATGTGGTTGAAGATTGCACAATATCATAAGCATAGAAGAAAGAAGCCCTATACATATAGATAAGTGATTTAGTGTGTTCAAGAATTCTTGATCTCATTGATATAGTTTAAGATTAAACAAAAGCTATGATTGCCTGCAAAGGAAATTTAGTGATAAATCAAGGCAAAGAAAGAGTAAGTAGCATCAATGAGTTTAAAGGTTGTTGAAATTGTTGAAAATTTCTAAGGTTCTTGAACTCGTTGACAAGTTCAACATCATTGAAACTATTTGAGATGACCATGACAAATAAAGTAAAGATAGGTTTAATAAAGTTAAACGTGGGAACGAAGAGTCAAATGAATTTTACATGTCATTCTTGTATGCAATTCCATGAATAAATAGTATGTATCTTCTCAACTACTAAATCATCCTTAAATGATCTAAGCCATTTGTTTTCGGTAGGATTAATCATCTATCATAGATTCAATTTCCTCAACTGTTGTGATTTCATTGGATTCCAAGTAGCTAAGATTAGAAGTCTAGTGGGATATGGGTAAAGATGTGTTTTTGTGGTGTAGCTAAAGGACTAAAAATATATTATATTTCTCATGTTGTAAAGATGTTTCTTACTTATGTGCAGAATCATGATGAGTTCCTAGTGAAATCTGTTGTATTGGAGTATAAGACCTCTTAGTTTATAACTATTATATGGTATCAAGGCCTAATTGTAATGCCTAGTAATTTTGTGTCCTTATTATGAATGAAATAAATAAATTATTCTCTATTCATGTTGTTGGGTACTTTGAATGTTTTTTTGTTTGATTAGATCCAAAGGTGTTGTTACTTAGATCTAGAGGTTACAGTGCATGGTTGGATAGTCTTTAATTAGATCCTCTATTAATGATAACATTTTTAATTATGAATAATAATATTATGATTTAATTTTTATATTGAGACATATATAAAGACATTAATATAATTGTAGTATTAATTAATCAATGAATGTTACATTGATTATTTGACATTGCAATCCCATTTAATCTACATAGGTAATATTACTTCAATTAATGTTATTCACACAAAATAGAAATATAAGCATAAGATTTTTGTGAATATATATCAATAAAATATCTTATTCCTTGTCATATATTATAGGAATTAGTGTATGAAATAGACAATGGAAACATAAAACATGAAATTAAAATCACAAAGAAACTAAAGTGCTAATACCAAATCCAACTGTAAATATCAATATTGAGCCTACTTAAATTAATTTCTCATGAAAGGATGTGGATTTAACTCAACACCATAATGCTATAATATTTTTGATAATAAAATATCAATAGAGTAATCTTGCATATCAAATGATGAATGGAATGAGGAATTTATAGACTTTTGAAAGATTAGATGGACATTGGAGATTTAAAGAAGGATTAGGAGATAGCTCAATTGGTTGTGGAGTGAACTTGGAGAGGTGAAGCAGATAACTGATTATGAAAAATTGCAATTTTGAGCTCTTAGGAGGATAATAATGAATTTTATTAATTCATTAAATTGATGATGAGAAGAAGTTACTAACTAGAAGAAACAATTAACTTGTGAGGTAATAATTAGGAATTTTATTAATTTATTAAAAATGGATAATTAGTTCACATTAATTAATTAATTTAAAAAAAATAAAAGGATAATGGTAATAAATCAAATAATGATTAAAGATATGATAAATGATAAATAATGGATATAGTGGTAATAAATAATTGGTGATTAAAGGAATATTTTTAGTGTCTATAATTAGATCTAAACATAGGAAAAACTTATAACAATGATTTGTGCTAACTAATTTAAAATTTGTACTAGATTAGTTGCTATAGTATTTATGTTTGATAACTATTTATAACAAATACACATATTAGGTGTTGTGGATAACAATGGTGTAAGCATAATTCAAGGCTATAGTTTATATATTATATCAAATTTAAGATCTTCAAGTAGATGTACACCAATGTATTTTGAACTTTGAATTAACATAAAACCCTAAGATGTTGATATAGGTCTTCAAAGAATCACGATTTTGTAAAGAGGATAGTAATTTTGGTAAACTTGAGGAAAATAGCTCTATATAGTTTAGCAACCTCTTATATTAATACATTAACCAATATTTTCAAAGAATTATATCTAAAAAGGAATAGTATATCTAGTAGATCTCATGATATGTATTTCACTTAAGAATAAAGTTAATACATACCTAGACAATAAATGATATGGAAACAATCCTAAAATTATTTGCAAGTAAGAAGATTCCTCTTAATGGGATGTTTGACCATCTTGGAAATACTTAGTAGGCTAAATTTCTCAAGAACTAAGTAATCTTTATAAAAAATATATATATTACTTTGTTTGAGTCAAATGAATGAACATCCTTTAACCTAAGAGTAGCAAATCCAAGGAATACCACTTATAGACTATTCAAATTTTTTGACGTCAAATATTTAAGGTAGTGGGTTGTTGCAATTGACATAAATAGAGCTATTTAATATGTATCTATATTTAACCACTTCCTAAGAAGATACATGATTACATAGTTCAAATAAGACATTGTCTTGCAAACCAATTAGGATCTAGCTTGAGAGCCTCTAAATCTCTCTATTTAAATTTAATATACAAGATACATAAATGATCTATATTCAAATAATCAAATAAATGATTTTAAATGATTTAGAAAGTTGCTGGAAAAGAATAATTTATATAACTTCCAACCAAGTCCTTCGTAAAAGTAAAGAAGAGATGGTAAATACCCTAGAAGAGTCAAACATGTAATGCATGGTCTCTATCTTAGAAATCTCAACTACAAAAAATGGTTTCAAATTAAATATGATAAAATTACAAGGTCCATTGGAATACCCTTTGATTTGGCTAGTACTATCAATGACAAGTGGTAAAGGCTTATGACTAAATTTTAAAAGAAACTCATTAGTCGGGAGCTAAATTCAAAGTATAAATTTCCAACAATGTGTTTATACCACTCACATCTATTATTTGTCTTGGGAGGTTTCAACTAAAGTCTTTATGAAAGATTAAATATGATGTTAGGAAGACTCATCTCATTCAAATCAAATGGTAATTAAGCTATGCTCATTACCTTATTATCTTAATTTGTTCAACCTAAAGTCAAAAGTGACCATGAGATTATGTCTCCATTAACTTAGGTTAAATGTCTCATCATCAAGTGGATTGTTCATATTTTAAAGGGCAATGAATCTTGGAAGACCCTAGTTTGATACATGATTTACAATGATATTTCTAGTATTTCTTAGATATAAGTTTACATGAACAATAAACTCCTTTCTACTAAAAACCCAAACTCATAGCTTTAATGCAACTCAGTAACACATAGAAGGCCTATTAAGAGGTTTCAAATCTCTTAGTTTTGATGCTGCTATTATAAGACAAGGTCATATTTCTTACTTTCTCAAGTTGATGAAGTTGTCTTGTTTAACATAGTGAACACCCCCTTTCTCTCCACCCCAATATAAATACAAGTGACTGCTCAAAAAGGGTATTCAATAGTTTAGGTATTTTTAGAATCACTCCCTCTTGTAATAGAAAATGTAGGCTCAAGTCAACTCTTTGTTCAATCTCACCCCTTTGGACCAAACTTAAACATCACTAGTATCACATAGCTTGTGGATGCATCTCTTATCATTAAATATGTGTAATGGAAGAAGGTTAGGTTTTTTCCCCTTAAAATGTGTATTGTTTTCTCATTCCATGTCTTCCATCAAAATAAAGACAATAAAAAATGAAAATGCAACCTCAAAAATTCCAACCCATAATCCCTTAGTGTTGCCATTTAAAATATAAAGAAGATGTCATGTGACCCCAAAGTGATAGCCTAAAATATTATCCATTCAAAAATCAAATTAATTTTTTTAATGTTAATGCCCATGAAGTCAATCATAAAATGAAGATTATGAGATGTTCTTAGGGTTGCATGTCAAGTCCATTTGGCTAACTATCTACATGCTCTCCTTTCTATATTTGAAAATAAACTCTCTTGAAATAAGTTGTGCTAATCCATATGTATATGCTAATGTGATATTTAATTCCTTTAGTCGCTTGATATGATCTCACATATAGAAAAATAAGTGTCATGTAGTGGTAAGTAAGGTTCCTTAGATTAGCACTACTTTGAATTGGATCATATACAGTGAGATTTAGCTTTTAATACATATCATTTGGTTTGATAGATACTCAATGGAAACTAACTCATAAAAGTGACAAAAAAATTACAAATAAATGTTTAAGTGGTTTACATTTGACGTACATGCACTTAAAGCTCTTTGTAATGAATCTATACATTATATTATCTTGTTATTTGAGTCCTTTTATTGAACACAAAATATTAAGTTGTGACAACTATATATGTTGGTCTTCTAACTCCATTGTCGCCCTCTATTCACATATGGACACTTCAAAGACTAATTTTTTGGGTCAATTTGATCTAATTTGAGAATCTAAGCAATTTTATCAAAAAAGTATTTGTGCCAATTTATTAAAAATAGGCAATTTCTTTTGTAAGATCAAATATTTTATTGACTTAAAATTATATAAAGTAGACAAATAGAATAAGACACTTTGAGACTGGGAATTTGTAATGTGGAAAATGATGTTATTTCCATTTTGTACACTTCCTAAGGGAGAAAATTTCTATAAAAATAATGTGAAATATATTATTGTGGTTGTCTAGATTAATTCTACTACTATTAGTTGTTTATTCTACCTATCATTTCATGTGGTGGGTGCATAGAGAAAAATAATTCCTAAAAGTGACAAATTTTATAGGCAAACATTTGAATGGTTTACATTTGGCAGACATGCACTCCAATCTATTTGGAATGAATCTATACCTTACATTGTCTAATAATTTGAGCCTCTTTAGTGAATGCTAAACTTTTTAAGTTGTGACAACTAGATATGTTGATCTTTTAACACCATTGAAAACCTTTATTCACATATGCATGTTTTAAATAATTTTTAATTTATTGGGTAAATGTTTCAATTTAAGATTATAAGCATTTTTCTTTAAAATATAATAGTGCAAATTTATTAAAAATAGGTATTTTCTCTTGAAATAACAAATAAATTTACTAAAGAAAAGTGCTATAAAGGAGGGAAATAGAAGAACCCGATATGAGACTATGAATGCTATTTGGAAAATAATTTTATTTCCATTTTGTACACTTGACAAGGGAGAGGAGTTTTGACAAACAATGTGACCTATACTAGTAAGTTGTCCACACCGATTTCATTGGTACTCATTGCTTGTGCTAAGAAAACATTACAAGATTAAGAACTGCCATATCATACATGATGTTGAGCCATCTTTTAGAATGTTCTTATATCTAACTAGTGTCTCTTGAATTGACCATATATAATTTGGAAACCAATTATCTCTATGATTCTATCATGTAGGAAACTATCCAATAAAAACTCGACCCCATTGAAGGGCCTCCCATGAAATTTTGCATAAGACTGCTTCCTAGCCTTGTTAATGAGGGTAAAAGTACAATCACTAGAACCATCCATATGCCTATAGCTCAAAATGATACCCATATCATGAAAGAGGAAGATACACAAATGTAGATTCTTTGGCTGATGTAAAAAGAAATCCATCTACCAACATCTCGCTTGGATGCATCCCTTCCATATCAATACCAAGATCCACTAGGAGCAAAGATAGGCCGAGTCCTTCTTGTCCCACCCAACTCAAGAGTGGGGCATGCGAATCAAATCCTACAATCATCTTCAATGTGACATTTTAGATTTGGTTTTAGGGCATGATCCATGTTTGGGAATCTTATATGGAAACAAATAATATAGGAAATTTGTTCCCTTATAAAGTAGGAAAACATAAGAGGATGAATATAAAAATCAAGAACATAGTGTGTTAAGAAGAGGAGTTGAGAAAGGAAACAAACCTCATGGGTGTAGAGCATCAAGAACTTGCAAAATCTAAATTATAATAAAGTTGTCATATTTTAAACAATTTATCAAGGGAGTAGTCATGCTCCAAGAGGTGAAAGCAGTCAGGTTCACACTTGAAATAAACATGAAATTCATCTGGGGGAAGCTTCCCATTTTGTTACCAACCATTAAAAAGGAAAGGGGGGGCTGCCATTCTCCTAGCCAAAGAGTGGGGGCAGTATGTCTCAGATTATGGTGTCTCCCCCTACAATAGAGCAATTTAGGTAATTATCAAAAAGAAGAATCTATTTTTGGAATATGTTCTATTTATGCTCCAAATGAATATAAAGACAAAATCCTATTCTAGAATTGGTTGCTCTATTTGCATGACGTCCCTTGGATTTTAGGAGGGGACTTTAATCTAGTGGAAAGAAGTGAGGAAAAATGGGGGGTGTTAACTTGGAATGGAAAGGGAATGAGAGATACTATTGGCAAAGAATGAAATCCAAGATGAATTTAAACCAACCCCATAGAAGGTCAAAATAATGAATGCACATGCATCTGGTTCACTTGGTGCAACACCCAAAAGGGGGGAAGGAGGATATATTGCAAGCTTGATAGGTTCTACATGAGAAAATATTTCTTTTATGTTGAACTGATAAAGGAGGGGTGTAGTGTGGAAGTAATCCCTTATACACTCTCTAATCACCACCCCATCAGGGAAATTTTTTTTCTCAGAGTTGGTAGGGAAAAGGTGGAAGGAAAGGGGAGAAATTCCTCCTAAACACTAGATTGTTAAATGATAAAGAATGAAAAGATTCCATTTCATCTCTAAGGGAAATTAACAAATGGATGTATAAAGACTTGAATGCTATTGACAGATGGAATATGAATCTAAAGGGCTAGAAGATCATTTTCCAGAAAATTGGAAAAAAAAAGGCCATGGACAGGAGGCAAGAAGAAAACCATCTCCAAGATAAACTACTCAAGGTTGAGTCTGACCTACAGGAGGTACCTGAGGATGAGGTCTTACTCAAAACTATGGACATAACCAAGAATTTCTTGAGAAAACTTCAAGCTAACAAAATCAAAAAAATGAGGGTTAGAGCCAAATTGAATTGGCTGGAAAATAGGGATAATGGCTCTAAATTCTTCTTTAGGTACATCAGGAAAAAATAGGTAAAAGAGAAAATAGATCAACTATGCGCAGATGGCAGTCCTATCACTAATCAGGATAACATAAGAAAGCAATTCTTCTAGTTCTATAAGGACCTCTTCACTTCTGAGGGAGTTAGGGAAGAAAATGGTAAGGCTAGGGAACATATCGAACAACTCATCCCCAAGAAGATTTCCAAGGAAAAGCAAGGGGAACTCAGTAAAGAAATATTAAAAGATGAGATAAAGAAAGCCATCCTTGCAATAAAAAATGAAAAATCCCCAAGGACTGATGGCCTCCTAACATAATTTTACAAGACTTTCTTGGATTAGATACGTGATGATCTACTTTCAGACTATATCGAAGCACTGGAGAGGGGATCATTGGGTAGTATCATCAACAAAGGATTCATCAAGTTGTTCCCCAAAGAGGGGGATAAAACCTTGGTAAAAGTTTGAAGGCTAATTACCCTCCCAAATGTATCCTATAAAATCCTGGAAAAAATTCTAGAAAACAAACTAGTAAACATCCTACTAGCCTTCATTAACAACACACAAACTTGGTTCATCAAAGGAAGATACATCCTAGAGAACCTCATTACCAGTTGGGAGGCAATGGATTGGTAAAAAAAACCAAGCAAGAGGTAACAATGCTACTTCTTGACTTTGAAAAGGCCCACGATAAGGTTGAGTGGGACTTTGTAATGATGACTCTTTAGGCTTTTGGGTTTCCCAACTACTTCTGCAGCATGGTAAGGACACTATTTAAGGATTTTGTAGCCCAATTAGATGTTAATGGGACCCATACAAAGGACTTCACCTTGGGAAGGTCCATAAGGCAAGGGTGCCCCCTTGCCCTAACCTTATTTTTTATTGCTTTTGATGCACTCCACTACATGCTAAGGGATAATGCACTATCCTTGTGTCAAATGTATCACCTTTCCTGATAATAATGATCTCATTAACATACAATTTGTTGACGACACTTCAATATTTTTCGAATTAGAGGAAAGAAATCTGAACAATCTAATGGATAAAATCAATATTTTCTACCAAGATTTAGGGGCAAAGATTTCACTCACAAAATATTGCATGCTAGGATGGAAAGACACCCACTAGACTAGCTAAAAAAGTTCAATCTCCAATGAGGGGGCCCACATAAATAGGTCAGGTACCTTGACATACCCTTTGTTGTGGACCCTAACATGAAATAAATGTGGATCTAGATTAAGGATAAGATTGAGAGAAAGATTGAAAAAATGGAATAAACAATATCTATCTTTGGTAGGAAGAATTTAGGTCTATCAAAAAATATTGTCTTCCAATAGTTATATACTTTGCATTAGTCTTGTTCTTTAGTTGCTACCAAATTAATGAAATCCAGAAAATGATTAGGAAGTTTCTATGGTCTGATGGCAA
This sequence comes from Sequoia sempervirens, assembly GCA_007258455.2. Taxonomy (NCBI): domain Eukaryota; kingdom Viridiplantae; phylum Streptophyta; class Pinopsida; order Cupressales; family Cupressaceae; genus Sequoia; species Sequoia sempervirens. Next base: position 32,234 of record VDFB02272271.1, read on the forward strand.
AGGAAACATGAAAAGGCATGCCATAAAGTGGGAATGGTATGCCATAGATGAATCAAAAGGGGGCTTAGGTCTAAAGGACTTAAGGCTACAAGGCATAGCATTGGCATCCAAGTGGATAATTGGTGCACTCAAAGGGAAGGAACCATGGAAGGTCCTCATTAGGAAAAACATATTTAACGTAGTACCCAAATAGGCTAAAACATGGAAGTTTCTCCACTTGTGTGATCTCCTTGGTAGTACTTGCCCTATATCCCCTACAGGCTCCAATGTTGAAAATAATCTAGAGGGCATGGGAAACAGCCAAGAGTAATAAAACAAATTGCCACTTCACCAAGAATGACAAGAGCACTATTATGTCCCACATGTCTATCTGGTGGAACTTGAAGCACAAGGGAAAACCTCTTGCACTAGTCCAAGGCTGTTCGACCAAAGGTTGGGCTCAAAAAGGGATTAAATGCTTCAAAGACATTTTAACAAATGGAAACCTAAAGAGTTGGGTAGATTTAAGTTGAAAATTTAATAGATGCCCCAAAGCCACTAGAGAACATTTTTTTTTTAAAAAAAAGCTTGTAAAGACATAATATTCCCTATTGAATTAGTCTTTAAACAATTTCCAATTCCAAGAATTCCAATGGCATGATGGTAATGCACTTTTGAAAGTGAATGCAAATTTAATTTACTGTACTTTAACAAAACATACATTACAAAATATGTTAACAAGATGTGAGGAACAAATCTAAGCAAGGAACAATGCACAAAAGTCTTCAAGAAAAATTGGACAAAAAAATTAGAACCAAAGAAATCTTGTTTCAAATGACTACTCCTACTACAAAAACTGCCATATAAAATAAAATATAATGATAGTGATATCTACAACATTTGTAGAGTACCGAAAATAATCAAACATATTTTATTTGAATGTCTCTTTGCTAAAGAGATTTGGAATTTTTTCTACAATGAACAAAATATCTAGAAAAACAACAATGAGCCATGTCATGGAAAAATACTATTTGAAATAAATAACAAAATGAAAAAGGACCTTTCTTTGTTTTAGATCTACTTATCGATTAAAATTTTATGGGCAATATGGACTACTAGGCATGATGACAAATTTAAGGGGAATTGAAGGGTGCTTACTAAGTCTACCAAAAGAATTATTCTTCATAATGTTTCCATGCAGGTTTTTATCACCATTGAGATCTCAAAGGATAAGTTTTGGAAGTTTCTAGAGAAAGGCATAGTCAATGTAGACCTTGAAAAGGAAAGATATGGCCATACTTGGCAGTACAGTCATTCAAGTGTTGAAGTGTTCCTAAGAGTCGTGCAAGAGTTCTAGAAAGAACTTAGGGAAACAGAGAAGGAGGAACCAATCCATAGGGCTCCTGAAGCACATAGGGAAGAAGGCATTTCAGAAAGGGAGAAAATTGTAGTAGAGACTCTTGCCAACATGAAGTACACAACCAACAACAACATGACAACTAGCAACAATTGATTTTACCTTATCCAAGGCTTGTAATTTTTTGGTTTTGTTTAGTTGTTAACTCATGTAATTATCCTGTATGTAACCAGATGTAAAGATGCAATGTAAAGCATTATATAAAGCAATGTATTGGACTGATAAGTCAATGTAAGTGTATATATAATGCTGAAATAAAGCAACAATTTGGGGGCTGATATACTGATAGGTGTTGTGCCCTCAGCACACACGCCCCGTTTGGAATAGGAACCCTCTTTTTCTTTCACCTTGTTGGGTCATTTTTGTCACCACCTCATTTTGTGTGCCCCGTTTTGATGTCTCAGGTGGTCAGCATACATTCGAAGTTTCACCATAAGTTGACCGCGCTTCTCCCTTTTAATTTTGTCAATTTTTGGTGCCTCGCGGGGTCTCTCTGGCAGTTTGCCTCTACCAGTGGCCTCGGGTCCTCCCGGGCCCGACACTTCAGGTTTCCCTTTCTGGGTTTCCCCTTCGTGTCCGTCGTCCTGAACAACAGATGGCTTCCACCTTCCCGGGCCCCAGGTCCCGGCATCCTGTTTTTCGCCCGATGAAATTTTTGGAGTTTCGGCTGCTTTCGGACCTTCCCGGCCTAAGACCCCGAACTTCCGCTTCTAAAGTTCCATGGGGGTCTCACCGTTTTCGACAACGAACCTCTAGCGGAGCTCTACCCTCCGGGCCCCAACCTCCCCGTTGCCGCCGGTGATTTCTAAGCTAAACTTGTCAAATGACCGCCACCCCGCACCCTCCTAGCCGCCGAACCCCAGATCTCCCGCCGCCGTCCGCGAATTCAAAATCCACCAACCCAATTGCTCACCGTACCTGCATTTAATGTGGCCATTAATGGCAGTTGGGGTATAAATAACTTTCCCAAACTTGTCATTCTCACTTGGCAGTGCTGCAGAGAGAGGTCAAAGTTTGCCAGAGAGGAGCCCACCGTCTTCGAGACCTTCGCACTCATCGCCCTCGCCGTCGCTTGTCAATTGTTAATAGATTCCACACCTCCCCGCATCGAGTGTCCGAGGTAGGTTTTTCGTCCACCCTCCCGAACAATGTTTTCATGATTTCTAAATTTTAAAATGAACAATAACAATTAAAAGGACATGTGAATGATGAAACATGACATAACGAACAAAACCCATGTCTTAAAAACTTGAGAAAACCCTCGAAGGTACCCTCATGATCAATCAGGAGCCTCACTTTGATGCAGCTGTTCTTCGTGCAAGGGCATTCATGCCCTCTAGGCCCAGGTCTTCTCTTGGCAATCGAAAACTGAAAACAATGAAATTTTCTAAACAGCAAATTGACCCTTTGGGCCCGGATCTTCGGACCTCCATCCTTCCCCCGCCGTTGAGACTAAAAACTTAAAACATAAATCTGGTCGATGTTGATGCCACTGTATCAAGCGGCGAAGTTGCCTCATCTTCTCGATCCCCGAGTCTTGACTGGAATATCGCCATCGGATCTTGAATTTTACGAAACGCCCTCCGGCTCCCCAGGTCCCGGTCTGCGGACTTCCGCCCCTGGGGTTCCGCATGATCATCGTCGTCGTAGACGGTGAACGCCTGGCATCCTTCTGCCCTTCGGGCCCCGGGCCTCCATTCGCCACTGGGGTTGCCACTCTGAATGCTAAACGTCCTCGACCGCGTTGGGCTCTGCCATCCAGGACTCTATCCTGTCTCTGTTGCTCAATAATGGAAAATCGTGTTCATCTTTCTGACCTCTGGGCTCTGGGCATCTCGTTGCCGTGAAAACTCAAAATCAAAATCTAACATCCGACATTGATGTCAGGTCCGGTCCTCCTTTTGGTGGTCGGTATGACATTGCAGGTTCGCTGAGACATTACCTCGATGAGAAACCTCTTACTGATGTGCATTTTTCTACCGTCAGTCGACAAGACCGTGGGATCTTGCCAAGACATCTCTCCATCGCAAAATGTCTTGTCAACGTGCTTAGTCGACTAGACTCGAGGAAGTCGGCAAGACATCCCTCCGAAGACACAAATCTCCTACCGATGTGCCATTTTTCTGCCGTCAGTCGGCAAGACCAAAGGATTTCGCCAAGACCACTTGCCGAGTGCTATTTGTTTGGCCGAAGTATTCACTCATGAGCCGATCGGTGAGACATGAAACGCTCGCCATGACTTCACTCCGATGATTGATGTCTCGCCGATCGGGTATCTACGGGAGAATTCCATCTGGCCGATTGAAAATTGAAGATGAATTGACAGCTTTTTCTCCCCTTGGGTCTGGTCCACCGGGTCGCCCCCTCTGGACTTTCGTCTGATGGTCATCGTCTCGGATGGCGAAAGCGCCGTGGCGTCCCGACCCCTAGGCCCGATCACTTGAAAATTGTAAAACTACTGGCCGCCCTTGGGCCTTTCGGGCCCCGGATCCCGGAGTTCAGTCTCCAGAACTCTGTTTCTGCTCGGTCGTTCCAAATGGCCATCCCTGGACAACTTCCTAGCCTTGTGCCTCCGGATCCTCCTAAACCAGTCCAAATGAGCCCAAATTTGAAATCTGTTCTCGACCCACGTGCTTAAATTGGGCCCTCTTTATTACGATCCCTTTGAACCATCAAAATTCGATCGGGAAAGATCTCTTGGGTCGCTTGGCCCTGTTTGCCCTCCCTTTCAAAACAACATTCTTGTCACGGAAGTCCGGCCCTCCGGGCCTGGACTACCCCAAAGCCCTCAATCAAAAGACTGATATCGTTGGGAGATAGAAGTATCAGTTTATTAACAATAATTTACTTTAAGCTAATTTTATGGGATTTTGACTAACATGAAGACTTTCGTGATCAATTGCACTAACTATACCTTTGCTTGCAGGATATATGGAATCAGGTGCAGGACCTTTGGGAGCAGTTGTAGAGGACAAAGGAAAGAAGTTGGGCAAGACTCCTAGAGGAAAAGAGGATAAGGACCAAATGAAATACTAGTTCCAGGGTGAGCCTCTGCACTCAAAAGTTACCATGGATTGGAAGGAAATCACCGACACCAATATCGGCCATGTCGATATAGATGAGTTTACACAAAGGGTCAGGGTCAACCCAATGACCAAAAATGCAAGACTTATCAGAAAAAGTGGAATAGCAAAGGCAGCAGGATTTCCTCCATCTCTTGTAGCCCCCGAGCTCGTCATGGCCTATCAGCAGGCATATTAGCCCGACATAAGGACAATTGTTGACAAGGATGGTAACATTCTCGCCGACATGTTGGCTGAAGGAATCACGAAAAACCTTCCGTATTCCCACTTTTCAAGAAATGGAAATGCCTACTATCGAGGAATGTCAAGCAGCATGGGATGATAATCTGGCAGGTTGCAAAAGATTAATAAATCAGCATTGGCTCAAAGAAAAGCGCGGTAGTGCTACGAAGGTTCCTCACGAGATTTTCCACAGTGACTTCGACGAGGACTACCATGACCTAGTCACAATGCTAAGCAGGATTATGGGTCTTCCTACAGCGGCCTTCTTTCAAGAATGGATGGTGTACTTTATTGAGAAAATTCTTCATGGGAATGAAGACGTTACCACAAAGACCTCATTTTACTGGGGAGGAATAATAAGTGACTGCTTCCATGAGTAGTTCGTCAATGTGAAGAAGAGTTCTAAGTTTTATATGACTTCATACCTCGTCTATTCCTTGGCGGATCGAAGGAAATACAATGGATTTTTTGTGGAACCCGATTAGGAGGAGGGTCGAAGACTCAAGGCCTATGATAGATACCCCCAGCTCCAGTATCAAAACTTCAAGAGGGAGTATTGCAGAGTAAATGACGCCTTCATCGGCCATATTTTCAGAATGATTACCGGGGATTTTGAAAGGAGGGTTTCCCACAGTGCTCAGGCATTTTTGAAGCAATATGCCTTCCTCTTCATTCAATACCTGAAGTTCATGTACATCCGTGCCCAAGGCTTCACTGAAAGGTTGAACAAGTTGCCTCGATACCCCAAGAGGGAGTACTGCAAAGTAAATGACACCTTCATTGGCCATATTGTCAAAATGATTGCCGAGGATTTTGAAAGGAGGGTTTCCCACAGTGCTTGGGCATTTTTGAAGCAATATGCCTTCCTCTTCATTCAATACCCGAAGTTCATGTACATTCGTGCCCAAGGCTTCACTAAAAGGCTAAACAAGCTGCCTCGATACCCCAATGACCGGATCATCCTACTGGAGCTTTCTCGGCAACTCCAACATATACAGGCAGTCTTCAGCAGCAAACACGTGGCAAGGATCTCTTATCCCATGACTCTTGGCCAGGGCATGTATAAACTGTAAACTTCCCAGTGCATCGGTAACTCCGAGAAAGAACTAAAAGATTACCATTTTCACCTACACACTGCTCGCCCCCAGATGGACCCATATGGTCATGTAAGAAAGGCACTAGGACTAGGGTTCACTCATCTTCACCACATTGAAGCCTTTTGGGGAGATTGCTAGGATGATAAAGAGGTGCATGCAAGGCACTATATGCAGATGACTATGCATTTTGTAAGAAAGGTGCAACCTTTTCCCATACTAGACCAAGTTGAAGAAGACGAGAGCACCATAATGGACCCAAGGTACCCCGCAGTCACCAATTTTCCACTACCAACAATTGACTAGGATGAGCAGGAGGTCGATGACCTCAATATTATAACCAAGCCAATCTTGGTTCGTACCAAGGAATGGGTTGATAGACAGGTGGTCCAACTGAAGCAGCAAGAGATAATTTTGAGTTATGAGGGGCTCAAAAGTGAGCCAAGTGCCATGGAAGACGCTGCTGCCACCACTTCAACTGACGGGACATCCAAGTCTGCTCCAGTCACCAGGTCTAAGAAGAGGAAGGAGATGGAATAGAACGGTCCCCTAACCCCAAGGTCTATACAAGAAAAGAAACAAGGGGCTCACCCTCCAAAAGACTTAAGCAAACATGGGGGATGATGGAGCAGCTCTTAACTCAAGAAGAAGAAGCAAAAGGTACTGATCAAACAAAACCTATTTTGGCTCTCCCTGCTTTGGCTCCCCCATCATCTACCTCCCTGGCTATGGTTGCCACATCCCCGTCAGCAGTGGACATCTCTGTCCATCTTGCCCCTTCGCCGCCAACCGAGCCTGTGATTGTAATTGACTCCTCCTCTGCCATGACTACTCCTCCTTCCTCTGCTGCCATGTCACCCACCACGTCACTCCCCTTACCTACAATGGCGCACCAATACCTGCTCCCACCGTGCTTGAGGCCCTCTCTAAACATATGCAGAATCTTCCCCCCAAGCTCTCTCAGATCCTTATGGATCCCACCCTTCAGGCGGCCCTTGCACAAGTCCTTGCTACTGCTCAACCTTCACAACCGCCAACAGGGCCACCAACTATGGAGGCCACCATGTTAATCTCTGAGAAATGGGAGAGAGCAGAAAAAGAGGCCTCAAAGCCCTTTAAAGAGGAGGCCTATGAATATCACGAGCACCCAGAGTATGAACATCGCACCATTGACAAGGTGGCCTACGAAGAAGAAGGAACTAGCTCCTCAGAGATTGGGGATGAGGAAGATGACGCCGATGGTAGGGTCATTGTGCAGACCTTCGACGATGACCTGGAGGAAGAAATGGCCTGGAAACTGAAAGATACTAAGGGGAAGGCAAAAAGGTCGCTCATTGAAGAAGAAGGATATCAGCAAGAAGATAAACCTGAGGGAGAGGCTCAAGCTGTCAAGGGCTTCAAATTTGAGTAATTCAAGGAACATGCGCATGAGGTTGAACAAACTGAGGAAAAGAAAGGGGAGGAGATGGAAGAGAAAGAAAGTCCCATGCAACAATTATCTACCAAGCCTCCTATCAAGCGCCTTGCGTTCATCCAAGACTCCGATGAAGAAGAAGGAGATAGTGCCAAAGAGGAAGAAAGGGCCCCAAAAGATAAGAAAACAGAGACCTTGGCCGAGAAGGTCCAGGGTGATCGTGAGTCACCTAAAGGCAAGTCTATTGTGCCTAAATGGTTAGAGAAATAGCTCAAAAGAAAAACTCCTGTACTAAAGGACCTGAGGGTGAGACTAGAGGCTATCTTAGCCTGAGCTCAAATTACAACAAAGAAGGAGAAGAGGCCTAAGGTTAGATCCAAAGTAACAATGGATGCTTCTAGGTCTCGAGTTGTGCAAATAGCCACACCTGTGGTGGGCCAAGCTAGTGTGAGTTACAATATCTCCACCATTGATTTGGGGACCACCACCAGATAACAAAAAGTAGGGCACCTTGAAGAATCAGTGGCCACAGTGGTACACTTGATAAAGCAGGACAAGATTTCAAAAGATGAGCTCAAGGCACAGGTGGCAACCTTGACGGATTACATCCAACAATGGTCTTCGGTGGATGACTTGCCTACCACGTCCACAGCTCCACCCCAGCTACTGTCCAAAGAACAAATTGATAAGATGGAAAAGAGGAAGAACTTGGAAAAGACTACAGAGAGCTGGTTCCGACAGGTCCTGTATGTCAGGAACATGGGAATTAGCCGGGCTATTCGGACAGCCAACAAGTTCTTGGATCTGCAGTAATCTTTGGAAGGCACGAGGAAGCTCTGCACTGACTTCCCTACAACATACGACTCTACCTTTCCAAAGATCGAGGCTATCCTTTAGTTTCCAAAAGCCACATGGGAGAAGGAGCTCGCGTTCAACAAGGACGATCACTGGTTGATGGATATATGGCGGTGAGACTTTGACAACCAGAAGGAAAGGTTAGAACAAATAATGAGCAAAGTGGATCCAGATATCGAATGGATCAAAGAAATCAGAGCAGAATGTGATTGATACCTCAAGCTAATGACGGAGTACGACATGCCCACAGTACAGATGGATCCGAAGAAGGTAAAACCTTAATTCCAGAAGAAGATGGAGGATGGGATGTCTAGTGAAATAACGGTGGATTTCATGAGTTTGTCTGCCCATGCCTTCAATCAATCAGAGCTATTCAACGATCAGGGCACAAAATATGATGAGGACTAGAGGAGGTTAGAGGATAATGTGAAGGAGTGGAGCTACCAGGTGTTACGGTATGAGATAATTGAGGTGGACAAGCTCCAGCCGGTCATCCTGAAGTTCATAGAATATACAACATCGAAGAGGCAGGAGGACAGCCATGTTCATGATAAAGAACTCCCCAAAGAGTAGCTACAGTAAAACAAAAATTAACAAAAAGACAAAATTCTATAGTGCCATCACTAGAGGACAAAATAGGGAAGGGGACGAAATGTAATTTTAAAATTGTAATATATTGAGGGTTGGTGAAACCCTATTTTGTAATGAATCTTGGCCACACAATGAGAATTAATCTTGGCCATTCATTTGACTTTTGGGGCACTATAAATAGGGGTCTCCTCTCATTTGCAAAGGGAGTTGAGTTGTTGTAAAGACATGCTGCAGAAATTTATAATGAAAATATATTGACTTGGTGCATTTTCTGAGTTCTCACATGTTATTTGATTCAACCTCCATTGTTAGATGCTTGACTTAGATTCGTATTGTTGTTCTAGTTAGTTGTATTCTTGCTTTGGTAGATTTTAGGAATGTTGTTTTGTGGTTATTAAAATTCCTGTTGTGTAGATGATTTCTTAGTCCATACTTTTTTTTGTTTGCTGATGGTAGATAGCTGTGTAAATTTAGTCTGGACTTAAATTCAAAGTTGCTCTGCACTTTCATCTTTGTTCATGCATGCATATGGTGAATGAAAGAAGAAATATCCGCAGACCTTAGAAGATAGCACAAATTCCATGAGACTGTGAGATTTCTGGTTAAGTGGAATATTGTTTCCAGGAAGCTGTCAATTATAGGAATTCCATTATCACTGTTCATCATTAGTTGCAGATCTGGGAACCTTCTCTCTTCCCTGCCTTTTTCCTTTTTTTTAATAAGTACCTTAGGAAAGGTTCATTGCACATTGTAAAGCTAAATCCAATGATAAAAATGGAGTTCAAGACTGCTGTTTGAACCTACAACAAATGCACAACTTCTCCATCTTAGGAACTCTATTTCAAGACCCAACTTTCCATGCTTTGTAACTCATTTGTAAGACTGCCTTGTGATTCTAGCAAATCACATCAAACAACTGAGATATTCCAAGCACTGTCAAGACCTGACATTAGAGACCTTGGGATAGTGTTCTGCAATTTGATTGTGGAAGATTGTCTTTCAAGAGAGGTGATGCACCTATGCATTACCTGTGTTGACAAGTGCATAAAAAATGCATCAACAATAGGAAAAGTGGTCAACAAAGGCATATATTTGTTGATATGTAAAGAAATATAAAATCTGTGTAAAAAAAATTTAGTTCCTCTATGTCTAATACAAAAGAATTTTATCAAACATGAAATACTATCATACAAAATTTTAAAAAAAATAGTGAAAAAGAGAAAAAAATGAGTCTTTTAGTAGTTAGTACATGAGATTCCAAACCCATAGTCAAGAACAATGAAAAAATGAAAAGAATATTATACTTGTTTAGAATTAGTTAAACTAGTAGCGGGTAAGATTAAGGGATTTCTTTGAAAGTTTAATGCTTTGGGATATATATATATGCAAATTTGATTTTGGCATGCCCAAAACTATGCTCCTACTATAAAGTTGTTGTGATAAGACATGTTTATATGTTTCAAACAAACTAGAAGAACAATCTATTGCAAATAGTTCAGTTCAAGAATATGAGGCTAGTTTTATACAAGGAGGGGGTTCCTGAGGCTTATAGAAGTAGTAGCTATACACATATGACCAACATAAACCATTGGAAACTTTGAAGTCATATATTATACAATGTTGCTAGTACATGCAAAACATAAAACAAGATATAAAATAAAACAATCCAACAGTGTGTGCCATATATTCAATGACCTACCCTATGGTGTAACATTAGTTTCAAGATGTTTGTTTGAACGTTAACATCTTATGCTTAGGATAAAATTAGGATCCCTTTTGCCATGACACCCACCATAAAGCAGCAAGTAATATAATAGTGTTAGGCAACGTGTCATGATTTAAAATCCTCTTATTGTAGTGTGCCAATTGATAGAGAAATATTTTACATGATCAAAACACATATGATTTGTTGAAAACATTTGAATTGATTGAAAAATTAAGAATGTTTAATGCAATAGTAACTCATCACAAAAAAGGTACTAATAAATGAATTATTGTTTGAAATCATATTGTCTCATAGTTCTCCAAAATCTTAACTTTAAACTTTCAAAAAAATAGTGCACCTTACAATTTATTTCTACAACTAAAAAATAGAGTTGCTTTAAGATTCTCAAATTACTATTTTTTATTAAGATAAAACATGTTTTAAAGGGACATGAAACCCTTATGAAAAATGCGAGAATAATAATGTTCAGAGAAACGCATCTACAACCAAATAATATTGTTTAGGAATAATTACTAGTTTTGATTCTTAAATTACATATATATATATATATATATATATATATATATATATCAACTACATAGCTTGGAATCAATCTTGGTTGAGCTTTATTCATGAGTAAGTGGTTCACAAGAACCATCCAATTTTTCATGCTCATGAATGATCCACCTAGCTTTTGTTACATGTAGGTGATATTCATAAAGCTGAAAATGAAACTCAAACATCATAACTTTTTAAAAGATCATCCATCAAAATACTTCTCTAACTTAAATACACTTAACCATCAAATTTTTCTAAAATTAAATCTACTTTTCTTACCACACCATTAACAAAAATTTATAACAAATATAAAATACCTACTATAAAGCTCCCTAAACTCAATTTCTTTCCTATATACATTCAACTACATAGCTTTGAATCAATCTTAGTTGATCTTTATTTCATGAGTAAGTGATTCATAAGAACCCATTCAATCCATCATGCTTATAAATGATCCACTTAATATTCGTTACATATAGATGCTATTCATAAAACTGAAAATGAAACTGAAACATCACAACTTTTCAAAAGATCATCCATCAAAATACTTATCTAACTTAAATACACTTAACCACAAAATTTCCCTAAAATTAAATTTACTTTGCTTACGACACCATTAACAAAATTTTACCGCTAACATTAACAAAAATTTCTAACAAATATAAAGTATTTACTATAAAGCTCCTTAAACTCATATAGGGGAGAGGGGCCCAAAGTAGGGCGGGTCAACTTTGCAGGTCCACACGGTAGTGCACATGGACCTAAAAAAAATAAAATTTTTCCTGCCACGTCACCCTACCACTTGTGCATCCGCCCATATTTTTTTTTTAAAAATCAATCACCCCGCCACCTGTCAAGCACATTTTATGCCGATGTGTCCAAAACTGGTCAATTTTTCCCTCCACCCGAAAGTGGAGCCCACCAGCCTCCTTAATTGGCAAGCACATATATGTACAGTAGATTGGATGACCACGTGTATAAGACAATCTCGCCACCTCGAACTAGCAGTTTAGAGCATTAAACACTCATCGCCTCCTTCGTTTCCTCCACTGACCAACTTGCCTTATGTGTTGCTTTGCATTTACTTTGTTTGTCGGTCTTTTTATTTGGAGATCAAGGTTCATTAAATGCCCCACATTCTCACATATCTCGCTAAGTCTCATTCCTTTTGTTTGCAAACATTCTCGATTGTTCATCTCCTTTCACATTGAAACTTGTTTGGCTCTCCATGCTTCATTGTTCGTCTCTTCACACTTATTCATTCAGTTCTACACTCTCAACAACTCCCTTTCTCATTTAGGTGAGGTTTAATACCTCACTCAACCTCTACTAGTCTAGTGATTATGACATTATTCTACCATGTGCTTAGTTTTAAAAAAAAAATTATTTGGGAAATTTTTTCTTTTAATTTGATGCATACAATGAAATGTGGGGAGGGTTTTAGTGGTTTTCTTTTCCTCTATACTCATCCATGCACTCCTACTATTCCCTTCTTCACTGCACAACATTTACTCTACATTGTGCTTTTCATATTTGCTTCCTTATACGAAATATGAAATGGGTTTTACTGGTTTAAAATGGTTTTTCATTACTATTAGACTTGTTCCATGTAATATGGAAAGGGTTTGACTAGTTTTTAGACATGCACTTGTTTTCGTGTGTTCATCATTGCTTGAACACTAAATCTGCAATTTTCTTTTCACATTTGTTTGTTATTCCAAAATAAGGTAATGTATACAATATATTTGCTTGTTACTATGAGATATTCATATGGTTTTAATGTTTATCATTTCGAGGGTTTCTACCATGCACTTGCATTTGTGTCTTCCTCACTACACATACTTTAACTCCAAAATTTTCTTATAATATTCTCATGTTATTTCCAAATACAAAAATGGTATGACTGGTTTTAATTTCGAAGATATTTTGGCATTTTTATGTATTATTCCATTCTTCCATGCACAATAGTTATGTTTGCGAAATTATTTTTTCATTTCATTGTTACTACCAAGCATGGAAAGGGTTTCACTCATTCAAAATTACAGAGTTTTCACTTTCACAATGCACAAAATTTAACTCTGCAATTTCCCTTTAACATTTGTTTGTTATTCCCAAATATCAAAATGGATACAATATATTTGCTTGTCACTAGGAAATATTCATGTGGTTTTAATGTATATCATTTTGAGGGTTTCTGCCATGCACTTGCATTCGTGTTTAACTCTGCAATTTCCTTATAATATTCTCATGTTATTCCGATATATGAAAATGGTATGACTGGTTTTCATTTCGAAGATATTCTGGCATGTTTATGTATTATTCTATTCCATGCACAATAGTAATGTCTGCAAAATGCCTTTTTCATTTCATTGTTACTACCAAACATTGGAAAGGGTTTCACTGGTTCAAAATTACAGGGTTTTTTGCCATGCACTTGTATTCCTCTCTTTCACAATGCACAAACTTTAACTCTGCAATTTTCCTTTAATATTTGTTTGTTATTCCCAAATATGAAAATGGATTCACTTGTTTTCATTCTGAAGTTAATTTTCCATGCAAATATATTATTTTGCTCTTATATATGTATTTGTATTTCCATACATATATATACATATTGTGCATGGAATAATAGAATAATACATAAACATGGATAGTGTTTGACTGGTTCACAATTACAGGGTTTTCTGCCATGCACTTCTATTCCTATGTTTGACATTGTACGAACTTTAACTCTGCAAATTGCCTTTGATAATTTTTTGTTATTATCAAATATGAAAATGGGTTTGCTTGTTTTCATTTCAAATATTTTATGTCATTTCAAAGATATATATATATATACACAAATAAATAAATAAATAAATAAATAAATAAATAAATAAATATATATATATTAGCCCGCCACGTCACCCTACCACTTGTGCGTAGGCCTATATTGGTTTTTAAAAAAAATCGATCACCTTGGCACCTATCAAGCACCATTTCAAAATTAGCCCACCACGTCGCCCTGCCACTTGTGTATGTGCCCATATATATATATAATAACATATATAGAATATATATATATATATATAATATATAATATATATATATATATATATATATGTATATATGTGTGTGGTGTATATAATTATATATATATATATATACATATGTATATGTATATATATATAATATATATATACATATATATACATATAATGACAAGATGAGTGAGCTTGATGCACAAAGACTTCATGAAACAATTGATGTGATTAAGGAGGAAGGAGACAAGAGTGCAAAATGTTTCATGAAGCCTTTGTGCATCAAGCTCATGCATCTTGTCATATTGTCTTTTGTCTTTATCCACAATATCCTACTATTGCTCATTGACCTTCAATGGACATTATATATATATATATATATTGCCATGCAATTGTATTAAATTATGTTCTTCCATGCACAATTCTTTTGTCTGCGAGATGCTTTTTTTCATTTCATTCATACTACCAAACATGGAAAGGGTTTGACTGGTTCACAATTAGAGGGTTATCTGCCATGCACTTGTATTCGTTTTTTCAATAATGCACAAACTTTCGCTCTACAATTTGCCTTTACTATTTTTTGGTATATATAAATATGAAAATGAGTTAACTTGTTTTTATTCGAAGATATTATGCCATGCAATTAAAGACTCCATACCAAACCAACATTGAACATATAAAGAGATTTACAAATTCAAAAATGCATATCTCCATTTTTTCCAATTTCCATTTACCACGACTCACTTCCATATTCATATCTACATGGAACTACAAACATTCAACTCCCCAAACAAAAAACTGAAGTTGTTCAATTCCATGGAGATTGTAACGAATGGAACAAACGATGCATTACCAAATGATATGCACGGCATACTTTTAATGCAGGGTGGATGCTAGACCATAAGCACGAGCACCGTTACAATCTCCATGGAAAAGAACAACTTCACTTTTTTATTAATTATTTATGCCTTTGAATGTCAAGCAATTGTATTCGTCTATTCTTCCATGCACAACAATTCTATCTGTGAAATGCTTTCTTTATTTCATTGTTACTACCAAACATACAAATAAAAAAAACTTAACCCATTATCATATTTGGGTATAACACAAAAAAATTTAAGGCATATTGCAGAGTTAAAGATTGAGCATAACAACAAAATATTAAAGACAGTGGCAAATTATATATAAGTGTGTGTGTGTGTGTGTGTGTGTGTGTACATATATGTAGATGTCCCATTTTCCCACGAACACAACACTCATGGAAAATAAATTGTTCACATGTGTTCCACTAGTTGGATTACAACACACTATAGTTGCCTTCTCCTCTTTTGCCACATGCAACCACCAAAAAACAATGTGTTAATCGCTTGAGAAGCAAACAAGGATTGCACACCATGAATACATAAAATCTCTACAATTGAAGGCATCCAAACAAGTTTTCAAAATTGAGAAAGGAGGACATAAATTAAAGACTCCATAACAAACCACCATTAGAGATTTACAAATTAAAAAATTCATTTCTCAATCTTTTCCAATTTCCATTTACCGGAGCCTCACTTCCATATTCATATGTACATGGGACTGCATACATTCAACTCCCCAAATTAAAAAGTGAATTTTTTCTTTTAGATGGAGAGTTTAATGAATGGAACGAACTTTGCATAGTGAAGGGATATGGTCAGACTTTTTTGAATGTGGGGTGTTCACAAGACCATAAGTTGCATCATTGTTACACTTTCCATCTTAGAAGAGCAACTTCACTTTTTTATTAATTCTTTAAGCCTTTGAATGCCAATCTATTGTATGCTATGCAAAGTGGGAGAGGGGGAAGGTTTGATTGGATTTGGTGGTGGGACAATATTGGCTCTTTATTGTTCTTGTGCCATTGGATGTATGAAAATATTGGTGGCAATGTAATGCAAGTGGTGATATTATATGGGAGTGTGGGTTATACTAATTTTATATTTTGGTTGCATGTTTTAATGCTACAGGCCATTAACAAGCAATATGGATTGTATGTTTGTGGTATCAGACATGCTTTGAATATTCTATGACATGTAAGACTACAAATAACTATTTGTGTTTGGGACAAATATAAACCGATTATAATACAATTTTGGCGGTATAGTTATCTGAGTACCCTTGTTGACTTTCTGGGTGAAAACTGTTTTACAATTGCATATTAAGGGGGTCCTACACACCATATGTTTGGAGGTCCACATGTTTCTACATGATACTATTTACAATTGCTTACATGAATTATTTTGCTTACCAAGAATATAGAATTGCTAGAATTGATGAGGCAAAATATATATATATATATATATATATATATATATATATATATATATATATATATATATGTATATATATATATATATATGTAATGGATATTAATAATATATATATGTAATGTATCTATATATGTATATATATGTATATATATATATTTATGTATATATATATGTATCTATATATGTATATCTATATGTATGTATATACATATATACATATATATATATGTATATACATCTATACATATATATATATATATATATATACATACATACATACATACATATATATATATGTATGTATGTATGCATGTATATATGTATGTATATATGTATGTATATATGTATGTCTATATATCATAGAGATTATGGTATATTTGACTGACACCTTGTCATTTTGTGTCGTGTTCACTCTACTTCATCGGCGTGCAAAGAAATATATGTTCAACCCAACCCATTATTCCTTCGCAGCTTCGCTGATGGTGAGTTGCAATTGAAAGGTATACAATTTTGTAATATTATTTGTGTATTAAGCTAAGCACGGCCTACATTTGTGTAATATTCTTTGTGTAATCTTCTTGATGTATTGATTGATTCCTCCTTTCAGTTGTTCTTTCAGCAAGCAGGATAAAGGTGAGTGCAACAAGACACAACATCAGGAAAATCCATACTATACAGGTGAGGTTTCTAACCTCACTAAGGCTCTACCACTTTCTCCTGCCAGTAAATAGTTTTTTTTTTCTTGCTGATTTTGATCATATTTTTTTGGTGTTTCTTAATTAGAAGGAATTTTATGGCTTTCTTGGTGCTTGTAGAATGTGCTTGATGAAGTGTATGACGTCTAGGGTGTTTATGAACACTTCAAAATTTTGTGTTCTTAAACACACTTTATTTTTCAAGGAAAATAATGCTTCTTTCTAGCATCACTATGTCTTTAATGGGTTACTATTTCTTATGTTTCTTTCCTCTCATGGTTAGCCAAAATCTGTCATCATTGAATTTCCCACCATGTGACCGTGCCACCTATGCTTTTAATATGTATATGCACATATATTTGTAGATGCATATATGTACATACATTTATATATGTACTTTTATGTTTATGCATAATTGCACACACACACACACACATATATATATACATATGTATAACAATATATGTACAAAAGTATGCACATACATTTATATGCAATAGAAGTTAATAAACAATTGCATTGAAGAATAGAATAATACAAGTGCATGACACACAACCTTCCAAATTAAACTACAAAGTTATTTTGCACATACATATATATGAACTAAGGTATGAATGTTCATAGATTAGTGCATGTACATACATATAGACATCCACTATGTTTGTACATATAGTAATCTATGCACATACATATATATGTATCTGCACAATGATTGATTGTGCAATGAGGAACAAACGAATAGAAGTAGGGCGGGTCAACTTTGAACACACACACACAGAAATATATAAGATATATATGTATGTATGTATATATATAATATTTTTATATATATATACATGTATATATGTATGTGTGTGTTATTATGTATATATATATGTGTGTATATGCATGTACATAT
Source organism: Sequoia sempervirens (assembly GCA_007258455.2). Classification (NCBI taxonomy): domain Eukaryota; kingdom Viridiplantae; phylum Streptophyta; class Pinopsida; order Cupressales; family Cupressaceae; genus Sequoia; species Sequoia sempervirens. The sequence goes on from VDFB02272271.1 coordinate 50,059, forward strand.
ATATGGATATATATGTGTGTTAATATATATATGTAAGATATCACATACATGCATATATATAATAATACATACAATATTAATATGTATGGTGTATGTTAACAATAATAATAATGTGTCAATATGTATATATCTATATGTGTGTGTATATATTTATGCCATGTATATATATTTTTATGCTTAACATATACATATACATACATATATATATATATATATATGTATATATATATATGCATATATATATATACATACATACATGCATATATATATATACATACATACGTACTTATATATATGCTTGCATGCATATATATATTATGCCTCATCAATTCTAGCAATTCTATATTCTTGGTAAGCAAAATAATTCATGTAAACAATTGTAAACAGTATCATGTACAAACATGTGGACCTCCAAACATATGGTGTATAGGACCCCCTTAATATGCAATTGTAAAACAGTTTTCACCCAGAAAGTCAACAATGGTACTCGAATCACTATACCACCAAAATTGTATTATAATCAGTTTATATTTGTCCCAAACACAAATAGTTATTCACAGTCTTACATGTCATAAAATATTCAAAGCACATCCGATACCACAAACATACAAGCCATATTGATTGTTAATGGCCCGTAGCGTTAAAACATGCATCCAAAATATAAAACTAGTATGACCAACACTCCCCTAATATATCACCACTTGCATTACATCACTGCCAATATTTTCATACATCAAATGGCACGAGAACAACAAAGAGCCAAGACTGTCCCATCACCAATTCCAATATATTCAAGTGTTGTGTTGCCACTTTATACATTCTATATCATGTAAATGATGTTGCCAGTGTTGTGTACATGACTATATAAAGATTCAAGTGATATTGTTAGTGGTTGTTAATGCATAATGTTGTAGTTATGCGAAGTGTGTTGTACATTTCAGCCAAATCAAGCAATCACCATAAACAAAGCTTGAGTATAATTAAGTAGACTTACATTAACAAGCAATTGCACTACATTGCCAACATGGACATCATATTGCTAATTAGGCCCATAAACATATCCATTTAATAAACAAATAAACATATCCATTTGATATCAAATCTTAAATATAGGCATGTGCATAATGGTGGCAACAACATTTGCATATTATAGGACAAAACTTTGTAGTGACATTGGAGGTTATAGCATTGATGAGACTTCTTTTTCAAAAGAGCATTTAAGTATTAAACTATGTATCATTATACTTTAAAAATTATCAGTGTATGCAACATGGTTTAATACTAAAAATGCTTTGGTGAAAAGAAGCCTCACCAATGCATGGCCGAACAAGTTTCGGTGCAAAACCAAATGAACAGTCGAAAATGTTTGCAAACAAAAGGAATGAGAATGAGTGGGATATGCGAGAATTTGGAGCATTGAATGAACCTTGATCTTTGATTTACTTGCCTGACAAACTGAGTAAATGTGAAGGGACACGTAAGGCAAGTTGGTCAGTGGAGGTAATGAAGGAGGGGTGAGCGATTAATGCTCTAAACTGTTCGTTTAGGGTGGCGAGGCTATTCTAGACACGCGGTTGTTTGATCCACTGTACGTAGATGTGTTCACCGATTAAGGAGGCGAGTGGGCTCCACTTTTGGGTGGTGGGAAAAATTGGCCAGTTTTGGACACGTCAGCGTAAAATGTGCTTGACAGGTGCCAGGGTGATTGATTTTTTTTAAAAAATAATATGGGTCGTTGCACAAGTGGTAGGGTGACGTGGCGCGGGCAAATTTTTATGCTTAATATCAGGGTATTTTAGTCTCCAACAACAAAATTAAACAACAAACAATTGAACTATGTATTGCAGTCCAGAATACATAGCAAAAAAGTAGCCAATCAGTCATATAGTTGTAGTGATGGTCCCTCCCAACATCAATCAAGCATGCCATGATAAACATATGGAGATGTTTTCTCGTCTCCTACTTGTGCATTTTGAGTTGTCCTTCCATGATTTGCATTTGCATTTGTAAATTGAGTGCTAATTAGATGAAACAATGTTGAACAACTATTTGCAACGAAGAGTGGAGTGCAACCTACATTTGGGTTGACACTCGAATTGACATTCAACTCCCCAAACAAAGGGATGTATATGTTCAATATATCCCGAAACAAGGCATGGTTGTGTGCAAACGGGTTTGTAGGACTGCTTAAATGTCTTTCTCGCTGCAATGACCTATGGGCCCAATTGATTTCTCTTTCCTTCCTATCTTGTTTCTTTTGAACCCTCTGTTGCTCCATCTTGTCCTACCTTTCCTTCTTATCTTGTTTCTTTTGAACTCAGTCTTGGTCCCTCTTTTGCTCTCTTTCCTTCCTATCTTGTATCCTTTGAACTATCTCTTGCTCCTTCTGCTCTCTCTCCTTCCTATCTTGTTTCTTTCTAGCCCTGTTTTCCTCCTTCTTCTGCTCTATTTCCTTGCTCAAATCTACATAGTAATCTAGCAACTGTGGTATGGAAAAAGTGTCAGGTGGAGAAGGCAATGAATAAGTTTCTTGCTCTTCTTCGTACTACAAGACAATACCCAATTTTTTGGCTCCATCCACCAACCAAGATGGTTGAGTAGGGGCTGAGGGAAGGCTTAAACCGTCATAACCCTCATCAGTAGCTCCCTCAACCAACCAAGAGGGTTGGGTAGGGGGTGATGGAAGACTTAGACTATCATTACCCATATTCATAGATCCATCTGCCAACCAAAACAATGGGGTAGGGGCTGAGGGAAGACTCAGGTCGTCATTATGTTCCTCGTGGTGGTTGTCCACCATGTCATTTGTTTGATGATTAACTGCTTCATTCATTGTCAATTCCCAATGTTGTGATGCTATTGTTCGCCTGCCTGATGGAGCAATAACTACGAAAACTATCTCCGCTTCTACATTTTATTCTTCTTCAGGGGGGAATGAAACCCCTCTTTGACTTGTAGGCCACCTTGTTGTGGCTCTCTTATTCATTGGCTTGAACCTCATATCAACTTTATATTGAACCTACACACATTATTGAAACATGTTTGAAACAATGATAAGAAACACCATTGAACACCCTTAAAGGTAGAGTGATGAATGCTTGTTTTTTTTAATTCCTTTATTGTGTTAGCTGACAATTTATAATGTTAAATTCAGTAAGTGTTGAAGTTTTATTTGATCATACTATTTTGTTTGAATTGCACATGTTTACAATATTTTTGATTGAAATGAAAGCAGTTTGCGTAATGCCATAAAGTTGATTGGAACTAACAATGTAGATAACTGAAATTCATTGTCATTCATCAAGAGGCATCAAGCATGAAACATCATGATATTGAGTTACAAGTTTTTGATATATGAAAACGTTGAAATTGAACATTCATACACAATCATAAACAATATTAGTCGAAACCCTAGATAGTGAGTTACAAAGAATCTGTTGCAACAATGACATTTCCATGCAAAAAAGTGACCTGGCCTTGTGCAACACATAGGGTTTAACAATCACAATC